>JAKMXA010000457.1:0-36249 GCA_025328625.1 Colletotrichum sp. SAR11_240
TATTTTAGTACTTTTCTTTTCTATCTTTTTTTTTTATTAATTAATTTTTTTTTTTTTTTTTCTTTTCTTTTTTTTTTTTTTTGTTTTTTTTTTTTTTTTTCTTTTTTTTTTTTTTTTTTTTTTTTTTTTTTAAAAAAAAAAAAAAAAGAGTGGGAAAGGTAGCTTCTCCAATGCGGAGAGAGAGGAGACAACCCCAGACCCCAGATTCCTGCCTGGATTTCCCCCATTCAACGGAAGCCAATTCTTTCTCTCCTCATCACTCTCTCCACCTTTTCCCACCCACAGCAGCAAGCACCTCACACACAGCTGAGCTGCGTTGCGTCTGTTCGTCCCGGTCGCCATTACCACCACGCTTGAGCTTACCACTACCTCACCACCACCACCTCGTGCTCCTCCTCCTCCTCATCCGCCGCCTGCCGCCAACCACACGCACATTCCCGGCGCCATTACTTTACCTGCCACCGAAGACAGGCACACAGGCAGCCGCTTGCATCTCTCTCCTACGGCATCGCATCAGTCGCTCGCCTCCGCCTCCGTCCTTCGCCTTACCCGCCTCCCTCCCCTCACAGCAGACGACCTTCTCCATCTCCGAGGTCGAGGTCAAGTCAAGGTCAAGTCAAGGTCGAGGCCGCAGTCTGCATTGGATGCTGCTCTGCCGCTGCCGTCGCGTCGTGACCTGAAGCAATAGAGTTACATTGCAACCTCAAGACCCCATTGATCTTCCGCGGCACATCATCAAACAGACTCCTGTCTCTGCCGCCACCTGTTGAACCGCCTGTTGAATCGCCGAGGCGCCGGCTCTTTGCACGCTTTCCCCTCACGCGACAACATTTACGCTGCCCATATACGTCGACCTCCATCTACCTTACCTGGCGGATACGTACGCATACGCCCCTCTGAGCATAGCATAACATCACCGCCGCTGCGCAAACCATCAACGTCGATCATCTCCTCTATCCGACCATCCCTCGTCGTCTGTCTGTCGTACGGCGCCGCAGACAACCGAGATCTCCGTGCTTTCCCCTCTTCAGCTCCAGCTCCAGCCAGCTCCAGCTCCAAGACCAAAGCACCACAACCTAATTAACTACCGGGATAAGGTATTGACTGCCCACAGTACCTACCTTACCTGACCTGCCTCCTCACTCTTGGGTTGCTGTCAACATCCATCGGCTTGCACGCCGCGGTTCGCAGCAGCAGCAGGCGTTTCTCTTTGTCTCGCTCTGCACACTCTCCGCTCCGCCTTCGAGTTCCACCTCGCTGTGCTGGCCCGCCCTGGCCCTGTCGACCGGCCGGCTTGCCTTGCGCACCTTCGGATACCATACCGTAACTACCTGCCTTACCTGCCTGCGTACCTCGCTCGCTGCCCGCCACCACCTCGCACCTCTTCTCCTCCTCATCCTCCTCCTCTCCCGAGGGACGTCTCCTCATCCATCTCCATCATTCCCCGCCTTTTGCTCTCCCACCCCCTCCCTGCTGTTCATCTCGCGCTCGACTGCCACTTTATCCAAGGTTGTTTTGTTTGAGCCGAGTACATCCACTTCATCCTCGCATGCATGCTTGTTTGTGTCTTCACCCCAACGCCCAAACATCCAGACACAATTGCCGCTGCCTCCCACCACACATCCTCCTCAAACTCCTGCTCACTTTGCCTGTATCTCTCGTGTCACTCAACGTGCCGTAACACCAATTTCTCCTCCTCTTTCCCCGTTGCGTTGCGTTGCGCTGCAACTGCCAGTGCCTGAGCAACAACTTGCCTACCCTGCCACCGGCGCATCCCTCTCCGAATCTCAACTCCACGCTCCCGTCGCGCGCCTCTCCCGCATGATTTTGCGGCAACGGCTGGAATCACTGCAAACAAAACGGCCGCCCGCCATCCGTGGATGCTCACTTACGCCGACCAGCGCACAGCTAGCTGACTGAGACTCGCCAACGCGAGGCTTGCATTCGAGAGACGAGAGGGCGAGGGGTACCACCGAGAGCGGCTACACCGATACGCTTCTCTCTTCTCGCCGTTCTCCAACGAGACACTCTTGGTTGAACCCCGTCCTTCAACCATATCATCATATCGATACACGCTGCGCACCCCGCAAAGTATCTCCCTTCCGAACCCAACTCTGCTCCGCCTACCTCCTCCATTTCCCCCACTTTCTTGTGCTGTGTGACCTTGGAGGCCCTCGACCTCTATACCTATCCGAGCGCACCGTACCCTCCTTTCCTACCTGCCCTTCCGAGGTAGCTTTTTTCTCAGAATGCTCCCTCTCCAGTCGATAGAGGGACAGCCTCCTCACGCTGCTGGGGAGAATGGGGAAACCCGGCAGCAGAAACCCAAGACCTTGCCGTGCAAGTATTGCAGCAAGCGCTTCAGGTGAGTTAGCCCCTCAGTCCAAGACCCCCAACCTGACCTTGCCCTACCTTGGCCCTCGCTCCTCATTATGTGCCTTATTAGCTTACATTGCTTTTGCATTCTAGGCGTGTGGAGCATGTCCAAAGGCACGAAAGAACGCACACCAAAGAGAAGCCCTTTGCCTGTGGTTGGGCTCGCTGTGGGAAAACGTTCGGACGACGGTGAGTCTCTTCTCAACCTTACCCCCCTAGTCTTTCGTCATTTTGCCATACCATTCTACCCAAGTACCCTCACTCACCACGTCGACGCCATATGCTACCGTTTTCCACATGCACCACCTTACCCAACCTGCTTTATCCCAAGCCTCTCCCCCATCCTGACCCCCGAACTTGCTCCAACGATTTCCTGTTATTGATACTCGCCCGCAACACGCCCAACATCCCTTCGACCCGACCAAGAAATATGCTTATATGGACATCAGTGATCTACTTGTCCGCCATGAGAAACTCGTTCACCTCAACGAGGGCAGCAAGGAAAATAACCGCCCTCGGAAGACCTCGTCTAGCACACACAACCCACCGTCCTCATCCGACAGCCATGTCGAACACGAGATGTTGGGCGTTCAGCGCCAACCCCCTCAACCGCAGTATCACCAGGAGACTATAACGGCCGTGGCATCGACAATGGCCCCAGATCCTCGCATGCCGGGGCCGGCCCGTGCCGCCGCTTGCAACCTTGACTTGCTTTCTGATGCAGCTTTGGCCAGCGAAGTTAATCCTATGCAACAACCCATGATGGCGGATATGGGACGGCCGCCCTCAGAGCATGCGAGGATCAAGTCTTATGATGAGCAAATGGGGTACGCTGATCGCCCTCGAGAGGACCCGAACGTGTTGGCCCCTGGGTTCGCTCCTCAGCCGCCTGTTGCACCTTACGACGACTATCACATCTTCCTCGACGACCTCGGAACTTCTTCCTACTTACCACCTCCATTTGAATCCGATCAGCAGATCGGCGGTCTTTGGCCGCGAGGTGATCTCCATCAGCGGGGGCCTTCTAAGCCTTCGTCGCAGTTTCCCTCGCGTTTCCCCTCGGTCCAGCCGGATGGCCGAGAGATCATGGAAGGCGGTCCGCGGAGCCACGAGGAGTCGATGAGAGCGCCGCTCAGGATCTCAGCTGCTGACCACACAATTATCAAGAACAGGCTTGAGGAGTTCTCATCCGTTATTCCTAATGACTTCGTCTTCCCGTCACGCCACACCCTTACTCGCTTCTTGGAGGGATACATCAGCGGCTTCCACGAGTACCTCCCATTCCTCCACATCCCGACATTGACGCCTGCGGAGATGGCACCTGAGCTTCTCCTAGCTATCCTTGCTGTAGGCGCGCAGTACCGCTTCGAGAGCCACAGGGGTCACGCGCTGTGGTACGCCGCCAAAGCCGTCGCTTTGGAGCAGATTCGAAGAAGGCATAGTCATGAAGTGCACGCTCTGCTTCCGACCCCTGCAGCGTACAGCCCGCACTCGACGCGGCCATCCCCGAGCTCTGGCTTCAGGCATACCTTTGCCTCGGCGCAACAAGATCGACCAATGACACAAGACACTCACCGTGAACCTTTGTAAGTGTAGCAGCGATGGGAGGTTATCACTAGGTACTGACTTGAGATTGTAGTTCGCCGAATACCCCGCAAGCACGGCTTGAAACGATACAAGCAGTGCTCCTCCTCTTTGCTGTTGGGCTTTGGGGAGCAAAGGCGATTCTTCACGAAGCCCTCTCTCTTCAGAGCCAGCTCGCCATGCTAGTACGCGAAGAAGGTTTGGTTGCCGAATCCAGCCCTGCCGTGGCACCAGACTGGGAGACGTGGATTCGACTGGAGGGAGCGACTCGTACGAAGCTCATTGCGTACTGCTTCTTCAACCTCTGCAGTATAGCCTACAACATGCCGCCGCTCATCTTGACTTCAGAACTCAACCTGTTCCTCCCGTTCCCATCTCGGTTGTGGAGAGCGGAATCAGCATGGCAATGGCAAGAAGTTCGACAGGCGTACCCTTCTGTCGAGATTACCGTGCACGACGCCTTCGCTAGGCTATTTGGTCGATCACCGCAGGGTCTACCCCCACACATGTCATCCCTTGGCAACTACGTTCTTATTCACGCCCTGCTCCAGCACGTCTACCTGCTCAAGCAGACTTCACTCGCGCTTAGCTCACCCTTTGAGCCCCAGAGAGGTTTGAAGCCGGAGGACGTGGAGGAGGTTACTCAGGCCTTGCGAGTGTGGCAATCCAGCTTCGAACACCGGCACCAACTGCGTGCAGCTGAATCCGGACACATGGGCAGTAGCGAATCTTTCCAAGGAGGGCAGGTGGCTTTCAACTCCACAGCTCTGTTGCGGCTGGCGTATATGCGGCTGTACACAGAGATTCCCCCAGGCAGATGTCTCGAAACTCGGGACCATATGCTGGTGGCCTCGTCTCTGAGCAACATGCCGCTCTTGTTCCGGACTGGGCGGTTGCACAGAGCAGTATTCCAGGCGATCCATGCGCTGTCCATGCTTGTCAAGGCCGGTGTAAATTACGTTGCAAGGACGAAATCCCTGGAATGGAGTATACAGCACTCACGTAAGTTTTCTCTTTATCGATCCCCGACGGGTGCTAATATGGCTACTTGCAGTGTGTAACTTCGAATGCGCCATTCTTTTGTCCAAGTGGCTCCTCACTCTCGCATCGATCGGACCGAATGACCCACCTGCGACAGCCGAAGAAAAGAACTTGCTGCAGTCGGTCAGGAGAATGCTGGACGAGACCGAGTTTGCCGTGCCAATTGATCCTTCCCTGGGTGGGCCTGCGGCTGGACAGCCCGCGAGCACCGAGATCTCTGCGAATGACAGCACGCGGCTGCGGCAATTGGCGGCTGCAGTCATCCGACTCTGGGCGGAAACTTTCAAGGGATCACACATCTTCGAGATGGTCCGAGTGATGGGATCGAGCTTGGATGGATACGCCGATTTGGTCGAGAAGCCACGCGACAGGACACCTCTTGGGCGGATTGCGCATGATCCCAGTCTGGCGTGAAAGGTCGGGGTATTCGGCTAGGACCAGGAGGCGGAGCTATACGGCTTCGACGCTAGATGGACGAGACCATTGTGGAAAGCGTCTCAAGAAGGGACATCGCTTGTCTGACCGTACGATGCCAAGACTGGACCTCTTTTAACCAGTTTGAACCGACCACCTGCGGCACAGCTTGTGCTTGTCGGGGTAAATGCTTCTCCAAGACGACGGAATTGTTACGGTGGCTGTACAAAAAACTGCGTTTGTGTGACAGACTTTCTGCCAGCAGCCAGAAAGGCTTTGGGGTTCGAAGGACTGGCGCAGGGCGAGGCGTGTCGTTAGACAGCCGCGTCTACGGCGTTGTCGGGATTTCGGGGCGTCGAACCGGCGGAGTACCAACAGCCTACAGGCAGTGTGCACCGGCGAACAGATTTGGGGAAGAGGGGAAATCTAGCCGGACACTTGCTGGGGGCCGTGGAGTTTATTGCATTTTGCTTGTACAGTGATGGCGGCGCCGACGGCGCGTTGCTGGGATTGTTTATTGCTTGTTATTGTTGTCGATGCTACCACCGCGCGGCGATGTGTAGTTGTCAGTAGCTTTTGTTCCAGAGGGGGATGATTAATGATATGTTTGCGACCTCTGAAGCTGCCTTGCCACGTGCCGCTGTTATTTTGAGTCGAATGCCTGTCTGTTCAAGTAAGTGAATTGGTACCATCGGGTGTACGCTTCAGTCGACGTAGATGCCGGGCCGAGGCGTTAGTCGAGGTCGAGTACAAATAACCCACCCGGCTGTCGGTGACAGCCATAATCCCCTGATGCTTCTTCCCGCATGGAAGTAATGGAGTAAAGATGAGCAGTGTACCAAGAAGATGATGCATTTATCTTCAACCGCTTTGCGAGGAAGCTTCTATCTAACATGCAGGTGCCGTTTCTTCCCGTCATTGTGCCTGTTTCCCCGTTATTCTAAGGGCTGAGGGGTGATGTTTAGGAAAGTGTTATGGTTTGGCTTGATAGTTGAGGCGGCATCGGAGCTTTGGCTGTTATTCAAAGGCTGCAAAACCAGGAGAACCGTCGGTTCTTGAGTCACAATGCCATCTACATGGATGATTGTTGGAGGGAGCGGTTCTAGAGCATGGCGAGGGGTCTTATGTAGAAGATGAGCGTCTTTGCGTCGGATAAGTGGTGGAGATGAGTGCGAGAATGTGATATGAGGAGGGGCGGTGTATAAAGATGCTTGATGAAGGGGTAGTGAGAAGAATCTTCAACCAGAATGAAATGCCCACGAGGCATGGAGGCGGGTATCATGTATGCTTTGCGCGACTGATCTCTGATCAGGTTCGATCTTTGATCAGGTACGAGATGATGGAGCTGGTTTTTAGTATGGGTTTGCTGAATCGTTGGCGTTGCTCTTCATTGTTTTCTGGGTATTGGGCGTAGAAGGATGGATGGGTTATGTTTTGGTTCTGGTGGTCGTCGTGGCTAGCGGTAGAGCGGAGATGTAGAGTCAATCGTGTAGATGCTGCTTTATCAATGGGTGTAGAGACAGGCTCGAAAAGAGGCCTCACTTGTCGGGCGATCCAATTCGAGGAAGTCGTGGCGGCTTTTATACGAGCATGGTACAGAGTCGTCGGCTTGAGATGGATGAGCTCACTATCTAAGCGAAGCCCGGAGGAGGGTGTGTATGGTGTATGTGGGTAAAAAGAAGCTGGCATGGTCTTGGTGATGCGGTAGGCTGGTGGTTATAAAAGTCCTCTGCTCACGGTGGTGGTTCATCTTTTAGACAAAGCCAGGACGGATGAATTGGTATGATCGATCGATCGGACGCAGGGCCTCTTTTGAGCTGGAACGGTAGGAACGTCAAGGGAGGACTTATGTAGTTGACGGCCTGAGGGTTTGGTGGGTTGGTAACTACCACACTGGGTTTTTGCGACCGAATAAGATGGTTTCGGACGTGGACGATAATTGGGGATACTTGGGGGGACGTCTGTTGAGGTGTGGCGACCTGTGGCTGTTGAGTGAGAGAAGCAAACATGGATGGACTTGGGAGGAATGTCCAGGAGACTTCCTTGCAATTAGTCTATGGGCGAAGTAGACCTATTGTCGCGTCGGCATTATCTACGTGCTGTGATCTTGATCTTTTATAGAAGGGTATCACGGTGTGGTGGTGGGCTGTAATTCTGATTGTCTATAAAAGATGCTGCGTGTAGAATGGAAGCCTAATGCAGTTTCTCCCAGTACTCTAAAGTCGCGTTTCGGTGCGTCCTGTTGTACTCTGATCTCGGGCTCCAGGACAGGATCTCTCGGTTGCCACTGAGGTATTGAGATGAGTGAGGTGAGGGAGACAGTAATCTACCTGTGACTTTTCATGATCTTGTGCCGCTTCTCGGAGTTGGTATCGAAGGTTTAGTAGGGTCGAAAAAGCAGACGCCGGAAACTCAATGTGGCAAGCGTGTCTTTACCTCTCCCGCAAGGCAGGACTGGTGGAGAAGGGGAATGGTAAGCTGGAATTGCTTCTCTCGGTTTCTTGAGATGCGTGTATTTCTTTTCCGTACAAGAATTGGTCTTGTGTGTTGGGCGTCAATACCGTCTTCATATTTTGAGGAGATGGGAAGTATTTGACAATACTGTAATCATGTGTTTCGCAAGGAATGTAAATTGAAAATCTCTTGCGGTGAGAAAAGAAATCAAATACGTCAATGACGCTTGTTGTTGGAGGCATTTGCAATGGCTTCACTATGCGAGGTTGATGGGATGAGAGGGCCCAAAGGCAAAGCCTTAGCAAATTTACTACTACATGTGTCGATGCTTGCTTATTATGGCCGAATGAATGGAGAAGGACAATAGTGATGGATGGTCATAAGGAGGGTCGAAGGCAATCCGAGAGGCAGTATAGCGAGGGGTCCTGACGGCGGAGAGATGAACTTCATAGTAGAGCGCGTCAAAGCTGAGCAAACTCAGTCCAACCCAGCCGGATTTGACCGACTATCATCAGGAGCGAAACGCAATTTCAATTTAAGGCGTACTTTTTCCAACATTGAGGGTGACAGATGGGCGGGATACTTGCCGCCCGCATATGGATTGAACACCGTTCCAATTATCTCTGGACGACACATAAAGCGGGGAGTAGGCTGCTTACTCAAGTGAAATGCTGCCATTGATTCATATTTCTTCGTTGAACACTCTATTTCCCGTTCGCTTAACGCATATCTAGGACGGCAGCCTGTATCCGAACACGATTCATCTACACGCTTTGCAAGCTTCCATGTGTTTCTTCGCAGTTTGTATATGTTTACTCCGGGATTTCCGTGATTAATCCCAAGGAAAATGGATGGAGATTCTCTGGTCATGCTGAAATCCTCCTACGACAGGTAGCGTTTCTCGCCAAAGACCAAGTTACTCGGTGGACAAATTCTACTTCACACGGGACATGCCAACGCGCCCCTTTCCAGAGGTGTTGTCGAATGTGTAATAGAGTTGAATAAGACGCAGTGTTTCCAATACAGCGAGCGTGTCGTCGCTTCCGTCGCAAGCTCATACCGATGGACTCACGTGGGTCGCGACTTCAACACGCTGCAAAACATAGCACCAGCAGCACCACTAGCATTGGGAATCCGGATTTCGAGACATCAATGCCTCCGCAACCTTTCAATAAGACATTCAGCCTTCGATCATACGGTGATGAAGAGCCTTGAAGGGAGTATAAATTCAGGGTTTCTTGCAATAAAAATGCAGGCAAAACGCGCCAATACTGCAATTGCAGCAGTTCGAGTGGCTTCACTTCACGGAATTGATACGAGTGAGAGGACGCGAGTGTGCTGCGCAAGAAGCTACACGACTGCGCTACCGAGATTTCGTGGGAGTTTCGGGAATAAACGTGGGACGCTGGTGATGGACGGTCATCAGGGTGAGCGGTGGCAATCCAGGAGATGGTTTACCAAAGGGACGGTACAGCGGAACCACCCGACAAAGTTGACAGTAGAGTGCTCCAAAGCTAAGAGTTGAAAAAATACGAAGATGCCATACCATTGCCCGACATCAAATGAAGCGAGACCTGGATTGTCAGATTATCACTTTGTGAAGTTGAAGATTACAGATTGCCTTGGCTTCGCGCGAAGTATATACCGAGGTTGCAATGCCTGCCACCCACAGACTGATTGAAGATCCTTCGGCTTTGAGATACTCTCAATAACGGTCATAAGGCCTTCAGCTGTCGGAGTCGGGTTCAGGGGTGCAGCGACTCGTCTGACATGCGAACACCGTGGTCCGGATCGGGCGGACTGCGAAGGAGCCCGGGTTGCATATATGGACTGAGAAACACCTGAAGATCTGACACGCTATGGGAGAATATTTTGAGTGCAAATCTCATCCCTAAGAATGCTCGAAAGTGTTCCGTCAATCAGCCTGTGGGGATGAATGCCATGTCATGGGTGAGCTTGAGATGGCTTCTCAGGAGACCGGGACGAGGGGAGGGCACGTGCGCGACCATGTGACCTCGCGTCAATCTCGTCGCGTCCTCTCCGCGCCCCTACATCGCCTGAAACTATGACGACACCAATTTTTGGCCCAACCGCCCAAACCAACGCCGCCACGACCAATTGTGCGACCAAATCGACCCTTAGTCTTTGAGGCTGCAGAAATCCGATTCATCCGGTCCCTTAAATCCAATTGCCAAAGGACAAAATGCCCGCCCGCAAACGTGCCGCGTCTCCCGTGGCGGATGAGCCCCGCCGACGGTCCGGCCGGATCTCGAGCACGCCCAAGAAGAGCAAGTACTTTGAGGACGACGATGACAGTGAGGCCGATTTCAATGGTGATGATGGATTTGATGAGAATGGCGAGGATGAGAGTGACGTTGATGAAGAAGAAGAGGAAGAAGAGAAGCCGAAGCGCGGACGGGGACGGCCCAAGGGGGCTGTTGCGAAGCCCAAGCCCAAGGCTAAAACTCAGACGAAGGCTGTGCCGGTGAAAAAGGGTGCGAAGAAGCAAAAAGTTGAAGAGACTGAGGACGACTACCAGGATGAGCAGGTGGAAGAGGATGACGAGGAAGAAGAAGAGGTCGAAGAGGATGACGACGAGAGGAAGCCGAGGGTGACGATTATCCCATTGGAGAAGATGAGAGGTCTCGATGGGGTTGAGTACTCTGATGACACGTTGCACAAGAACACGCTGCTGTTTTTGAAGGATTTGAAGGCGAACAATGTGAGATCGTGGCTCAAGAGTAAGCTACCGGCACTCAGGTATGCGGAAGTGATTTGCTGACAGCTGTGGTAGGCCATGATGGCGAGTACAGACGTGCCTTAAAGGATTGGCAGTCTTTCGTCGAGACGATCACGGAGAAGATTACCGAAGTGGACTTCACGATCCCTGAGCTTCCTGTCAAGGATCTCATTTTCCGCATTCACCGGGACATTCGGTTCAGCAAGAACCCGACGCCCTACAAGGTATGCCTCATGCATTGCCCCCTATCATGAATCTGACTAAGAATTGTTTATAGCCGCACTTCTCTGCTGCTTGGTCAAGAACTGGCAAGAAGGGCCCGTACGCATGCTACTACATCCACCTCGAGCCAGGCTCATGCTTCGTTGGCGGCGGGCTATGGTGTCCCGAGGCGCAGCACCTGCAGGCGTTGAGAGCCAGCATCGATGAGCGGCCGAGGCGGTGGAGGAGGGTTCTCAATGACGAGCGGTTCAAGAGGACGTTCTTGCCCAAGGTGAAGAAGGCTGGCGAGGAAGCTGCGATTTTGGCATTCGCGGATGTCAATAAAGGCAATGCGCTGAAGAAGAGGCCCATGGTGAGTGCAAATGAGACACCGTGAGGTGTGGTGATGCTGACTTACATACAGAACTACTCTGCCGAGCACCGCGATATCGAGCTGCTGAAGCTGCGCAACTTCACCATCAGCAAGAAGGTTGACGACCAGATTTTCACACAGGAGGATGCTCAGGAGAAGGTTTGCGAGGTCATTGCTGCCATGGAACCATTCGTGAGTCTATTTGTTGTGATTTCATGACTGAATGTGACTGACGGCGAGGCAGATCACCTTCCTGAACAGCATCGTCATGCCGGATCCCAACGCCGATGATGATGAGAGCGACAGTGATGAGGATGGCAATGAGGATGAGAATGGGGATGGGCAGGTTGATGATCCTCCCGAGGAGAGTGGTGATGACGAGGAAGAGGAAGAAGGCAAGGATTGGAGTAAGCACAAGTTCTAAGCTTTGTAAGCTGCGATCTTGAATCGGGGGTTCGGGTTTCTCTGTTGATATTTGGTTCTCGGATTGTGGATATCAGTATACTGGAACTAGGAAGCCAGCTGTTTTGACATGTGTAGTTGAGAGCAGTCCCTGTGGTTGTGAGAATGGGTATGCTGGTCGGATGTTGTAGGGTATGCTACTTGGGTTCCGGGCGACGCGAGCGAGTCCCCTTGCTGAATTTCTATCCAATGAGTTTGTGCACTCGCTGGCTGAATGTTTTGTTTCTCAAATGACGTTCGAGGCGTTATCGGTAACCCATCTCCTATGTCATGCATGTCCCTTAGGTTTGACGTAAATAGGCTAGCTCAGCTGTCTCTGTGGTGGTCTCGCCGGATAATCAACAGCTACATGACTAATGAGCCATGGAATGGATACCCAGCATAATACATTGGAACCGGCGAAAATGATGGCTAACGAGACAATGGGGCCAAGACTGGACGTTTTGGCTCCTCACTATGGTGCAACACCCCTAAGTTATCAAGCTGTTCTCACTCACAGTAGGTATCTTAAAATACTCAACAGTCAATTGAGCCTGCCCTATTGGTTTGTTGGGAAGAAAACATAGACTGGCCTTTGCCCCTTTTGTAGGCCAGCGGTTATCGGACTTGATGCAATGTACATAGACTCGGGCAGATCAGGGCTTATACCATATATTAGGAAACATCGACGATGCGAGCTTACTCAAAGACCAATGTTGAGTATTGTAGCAATGGCTGCAATGTGATGGTTTCACTGGGGAAGGCAGTATTTGATGAAAGGAGAGTATACTCAGCTCAATGCCCTTTGGATTGAGTGTTGGGGCCAGAGACGAGCCCCTTGCTGAGACAATGAATACATGAGTGAATGACGCGGAACAAACAGATGGAAAGACAGATGATGTGCGGTAGTGATCAAATGCAACGGATGGTGGGGTGGTGTGATGGGGTCTTCTTCGTACTTGGCTTGAACGATATCGACGAAATCGATGTGTCGTTCAGATACAGGTAACAGGTTGTTAGTCAACAGCATTTGACGACTACTCCCGTAGTTTCCAATGCGGCATTGAATATTACGGCGCCTCGGACCTTGTGTGAGAATCAAAGCGAAATGCGAAGCTCCCTGTTGATCTTTTGAAAGCAGGGAGTCCGCTGAAAGGCTTTCCTAGCCATGCGGTCCCCGTTGCTACAGGTGCGACAAGTCTTGATTTCGGCAAATGATGTCGCAATTTGTGAATTCAATAGCGAATACTTTTGGAGAGATGAGCGAAGAAAGAAGCCACGTGTATGTTGAAAGTGATGGTCACATATGTGGGAGAGTTTTGGGCGACAAGAAAGCTCTTTGGGGTCAATCGCGATGATGAGAAGTAAAGTGTTGTTGCGGGCGAAGTTCATAAATGTAATACAAATTATGCTTGTGCATACCCTTAGTCATCACCTCCAGGGATAGCCAGACTGGCCAATGAAATGAATGTTGGGGCCAGTCACTGGCGGAAAACGGGAAAGCCGGTGGAATGGGCCGTGCATCAAGCGCTTGCTGTGCGAGCTTGTTTCGTCAGAAGTCGACAGCTTGGAGCTCTTTGGATTTTGGGAAGCAAACAGTCTTGACTCGGGTTCTCTCATCAGCCCTGTGCCGTTCAGGGTCCGAAACTTTGATAGGCGAACTTGTGGTACGTACTCAATGATCAGAGCTGAGTTTTCAGACTTTTTTGTTTGTTTGTGAGGTTGAAAGCTCTGTCGCAAAATATCGTCTACTCACAGATCCTGCTTGGACGGGTCTTTGGTGGTTTGAAGTGCCCCGTCTTGTGCAACGAAACAGCGGATAAGACCCATCGTGGCTTGTGATTCATCTTGGACGCGCTACGTCAGCGGGGCCAGCTCACACCTCACACAGAGCTCACGCGCCCTCGCAGCCCTGCAAGTGCAACAGCGACGACCCCGCGGAGCCAAGCTGAGCTGCACCGCTGGCTGGACACTGGATGTGCTGCCCTCCTGCCTGCCCCACCACCGCCTGCCTCGTCCGTCCCTCACCACCACCACCACTGCTCCCGTCGCTCACCTTTCATGCACATCGCTTCCCCCGAAATGCCCGCTCCGGAACCCCGATCCTTCAACGTCTACCTCTAGTCTGCCCTTCTCTGACCTCCTATCTCCTGTATCTGTATCTGCCGGCGACGATCTTGCCCGCGCCGCTCCGTATCCTTCTACCCCTCCGACGACCGCTCGCGTTGGAGCTGCCCATTTCCTAGCGGCAGCCTCCAAACCCCTCACCACCTCAGGTCCGGCGCCGACTCATTTGGGCCGCGCCACCACAAACCAAAGATATCTGCGCGGGAATCTTCGATCCCCTCACACAGACTTACGGACATAGAGCAAGAGACAAGTTAGCATCATGTTCTCTCAGGTACGAGGCCCTGCAGTTCCACTCTCGGCCACCTCGGCGCGCGCTACGGCAGGGAAGAGAGTCCGACGCGGCCGGACGAATCACCGTTGGGCACCACTCCGGAGCTTCCCTAATGCCACTTCACAAAAGCTCACCCAGACTCTCTTCCCGCCATGAGGTCGCTCTCATAACTACAGGCTATGAGTGAGCGCTGACATCCTCTGCAGAAGAAGCCGTATTCGGCTGTCACCGTAAACATCGAGACGCTCACCAGTGAGACGTACGAAGAAGATGACCTGAGCGGCATCCCCGACCTCGTCGAGGTCATCAAGCTGCAGGCTTCCGGTCCCGCCGAAGCTGCCCGCGCCATTCGCAAGAAGCTCAAGTACGGCAACGTTCATCGTCAACTTAGAGCTCTCACCATCCTCGACGGTCTCATTCAAAATGCCGGCCCGCGCTTCCAAAGAGCCTTCGCCGATGAGACTCTCCTAGAGCGTCTGAGAGTCTGTGGAACATCTGACTTATCCGACCCTGACGTTAAGAGGAAATGTACGGAGTTGTTCCGCAGCTGGTCTCAGTATAAGAGCACTCCGGGGCTAGAGCGCATCGCCAAGCTTCACCAGGTAAAACTACTCATGCAAAGGAAAGATTGTCGCTAATAAAATCAGGAACTCCCCAAACGCAAGGTCGCTGCTACTCAGGAGAGATCCAAGGCTGTTCGCGAGACGGAGAACCCGTTCGGCGAGGAAGAAGAGGACAAGCCCCCCTCCCCTACTCACCGTGCTGGCGAGTCTTCGCGGTCTCATCAGACGCCCTACGGCGGCGCATCTGGCACGGTCTCTTCCTTCAGCCACACCAAGTCCCCATCCAGCTCGGGAGGCGGCTTCTTTGGTGGGTCTAAGGATAAGAAGAAGAAAGACAAGGATAAGAAGGGCAAGCGGAAGCCCTTCAACCTGGAGCTTGAGAAGGAGGCGATGAAGAGCGCCATCGCTGAAAGTTCCATCGCAACCACCAATCTCAACAACACTCTTCAGAGCATCAACAGAGAGAGGGAGCGAATCTCCGAGAACCCCCAGGCCGTCGCAGGGTTCGAGGGCTGCAAGCAACTTAGGCGAAAGATCCTGCGCTACGTGAGTGTTGCTCTGCCGGTGTCTGTGGAATTCTAACTGATGATCCCTAGATTCACCACGTCGAGTCTGAGGAATGGCTGGGCAGTCTGCTAAGAGCCAACGACGAGCTCGTCACGGCCCTCATGACTTTTGAACAACTCGACAGATCCATCGACGCCGACAGTGACTCTGACGACGATCTGGCCGAGCAAGCTCACATCTATCGAAGTACGATAATCCCAGCACACCAAGCCCGAACCGAATGCTGACATTATATAGTGGTGACCGAAAAGGCCAAGAACTCCATGTCCCCACCTCCTCCGGACGTTTCTGGCCTGAGCATCGGCCACACGCCATCCCCTCGTCCTCCCGCCCCGCCACGCCCGGCCCCGATGTCGAGGCCCTCGCCTCCAGTCCCCGCCGCTCCTCCCAAGCCCCCGAGGCCTCCCGTCCAGCCTGTCCAACAGGACTCTGACGAAGAGGACGACGACGACCCATTCGCCGACAAGAACGCGCTCGAGACGCCCGCTCATGAGCGAGGAGAGCCAAGATGGTGATATCTGACCGTCACACCTCCCACCTTCCTTTCTCTCTTTTGCTCGCCATTTCTGTCAGGGTTTGTGACCCCGCTACGTGGGGTAAGTGGTTGACAGAGTATGGTACGGCTGTATCTTGCCAGCCACAAGTCAGGACACACGAAGCAGATATCCAACAGAGCGCGCGTCTATATTTTAATGATGAACGAGTCGAGCAACCCACATGACATTCCTCTTTCATCCTCGCTGTGCCCCGTAGAAGCCTATCTAACACTGCAGAAGAGAGAAGGTCGCATCCCCGAACTTCCGAAATCGGTCACCGACTCTGCAAATACCGCCCGTGGATCCCGGCCTCGGCCGCAAGACCCCTTTTGGGATCAGCGCCCGGCCTCCCAGGGTCCCCGCCGAACACCTTTCCGGGCTCTCCCACCCGATGACCCCCGCCGGAGATGCTACGATCCCTCGGCGGCATGTGTCAATATAATATATTTCCCAGATCCTCCCACGTGCCGGGGGCAAGCGTCCCTCCAATGGCAGCTTCCCACGCGGGGCACGAGTGCTCTGTGCGCCCATTATCTTACCCGCTTCACCTGCTCGGCCGAGAGCAGCGCATCCTTTTCATCGATAGAAGACATGCCCATAGAGTTGAACCCCGCGGTTCGATGCGACATTAAATCAAGGTCTGTGAGGTTGCACCCAGGGCGCGATTTATTGATAACTTTCGATAACCTTGAGTTGCTCTTGGGGTCCCTTTCCGTGACTCGTGCACCACGTTGAACGCTGCGGGGCCGCTGAAGACGCGCGCGCAAGGGGGTGGCATCGGATATCGGACGTGATATCGAAATAAGATGAGGGTATTCGGCGCTGACCCGTGAGAGTCCCCGTGAGGGCATCGTGGTTACATGGACGCATGTAATACCGGTGGATAAACGTTGTGGTAGACCTGCATGCTCACCTACCGCCAAGATGGCACCAACATACCCGTCTCCTGTGCCTCCATCTCGCCCGTCTATATGATCCCTCTCATCCGCTCCCCCCAGCCTTCCTCACGGGTCTAGGTTCGCCAGCCTTCGTCTCTCTTTAGGTCCTCATCCCCCAAAAGCAGCCGCCCAAGATGCTCGCCCTCCTCACCCTTGCCCTGGCCGCCGCGGCTCACGCCGCCAACACCACCACGACCCTCGTCCCCGTGCTCCGCGAGGGTTGCAACAAGGCCGACCCGGCCAACCTGGTGCCCGCCAGCAACATCACCCTCGAGTATGGCGCCAAGAACGAGAAGCTCGTCTCCGTTTCTCTGGCCATGAAGTACCCCTCCGTGGTCCTTGAGGAGGTCGCCGCCGTCGCTGCTGTCGACTGCGCCGCGGAGAGCATCACCGTCACCTTCAACGAGACGGCCGCCTTCGAGCAGACCTCGAGCGACTGGCAGGCCCTGGATGACTTCGTCATGGTCACCAACCACGCCGGAAACTGCGACGTCGAGAACGAGCGCGGTTTCTTCGTCGTGGACACCGTCACCTTTGACGCCGCCACCCTGAAGGTCGTCGCCAACGCCCACAAGAGTGACGTTGCCAACACTGCCCGTAAGCCGTCCCCCATCTCATCGCTTCACATTGAAGCAGTAACAACTAACACCTCCCTCTCAGTCTCCACGCAAATCATCTTCTCCAACGTCCCCGTCACCAACCCCGCCAAGCGTGACATCTCCTGGGACGACGAGGGCGTCCACATCACAAACACCCTCGCCCTGCCCGCCGCCACGACCCTCTTCACCGCGGACCCCTACGTCGCCATCACCGCCGACGAGGCCTCCCTCTCCTCCGCCATGACCTTCTCCGGCGTCCTCAAGTACTCCATCATCCCCCTCAAGGTCGACGAGCTCGCCCTCGACATCGACACCGTCTTCGACGCCCGCCTCGGCCTCACCGTCGCCGCGACCGCCCCCTACGCCGGCAACTTCACCTACGACCCGGAGGACCTCGCCTACAACTTCGTCGACATCCCCGGCATCATCAAGCTCGGCCCCGCCCTCGGCTTCGCCATCGGCGTCGAGCTCGAGGCCGACGCCAAGGCCACCGTCACCACCGACCTCGGCCTCTCCTTCCCCGACGCCAAGCTCCACCTCGACCTCGTCAACTCGTCCGCCACCGCCGCCACCGGCTGGGACCCCGTCTGGACCGCGCAGGCCAACATCTCCGAGAAGGCTGCCGTCGGCGTCAACCCCTACGTCGAGCTCGGCGTCCAGCTCGCCTTCACCATCCTCGGCGGCGCCATCGACCTCAGCACCGGCGTCACCTCCCACTCCAAGCTCGTCAACGACTTCACCCTGTCCGCGAGCCAGGGCGCCGGTACTGAGGGTACTGGTATTGGTTCTGACAACACCGCCTGCGCCGAGGGCTTCGCCGTCAAGAGCGACTTCTTCTTTAGCGTCATCGGCTTCGCCACCCAGTGGTGGTCGCAGGAGCTCTACAGCGTTGAGGTCCCTGTGGCTGATGAGTGCTACACCTGGTTGTAAATGGGTTTTTGGTGTGAAAAGAGATGATTAAATGAGAGTGATGTGGAAGGACGTTGAAGATACGTGCCACACGTACATTTTGTATATGATTGATGCTTTCTATTCATAATGTCTCGATTGAACGAATGAAGCCAAGAATGTGCTACCCTTTGATGAAACACATGCTGGGCTATTGCTTTTAAATGTAATGTTCAAGGCGTTGCTATATAAGAATCACATTCGATCGGTGTTCCTCAAGTCTGGCCATCAAGCCCGCCAGCTTTGTCGATCTTTCAGGGGTTTCCAGTGGCGTCTTGAATGACACAAATCCAACGCGCTCATAGTAGGCATCTTGAGGCCGAACGACGAGGCCAGCCATCTCGACCTCGGTCTGGTAATCCAGGACAGATAGCATCAGCACTTTTGCATGTCCAAAGTCCTCTGGCACGAGACGCGGAGCGTCAAAGATCATTTCGACCTCAGCACTCCACGACTCGTCCCTGAAATAGAAAGACCGCAAGCGGCGAGACCTTCTGAACTCGGCCCGCACAGTGGTCGGGCTGATATTCAGCAACGGCGCCTCTAGCCGAAGGGATCGCTTCTCAGGCGTGCCAAAGTCCACGGCTGAGCCGCCCGGCGGAAACACCTCCCCCCTGCCTCCGACCCTGAGCAAAACTTTGAGCTTGGTGTTCTGCGCGTATTCAAATTCAACAGGGTATGAAATGGCTGATAAGCTAGACGCCCAGGACCAAGACGGGAAGTATGAGAGCTTCTCGCACGATTCCGAGTCGTCCAGCAGCCGCCAGAGGAGCCCCCGGGTGAGCTCCGAGCCGAACACGCCGGCGAAGTACTCGACCCCGTGGATCTCGGCCAGACGGGTGCCCAAGCTCTCGATCGCGATCAGCCGGTCGGTGAGATACGTGAAGTTGGTGCGCATATACTCGACCACGGCCCTCAGCCATGAACTCGTCAGGGCGAACTCGGCGTCCCTCTGGAAGATCTGCGGCTCGTCGCGTGTGAAGACGGGCATGAAGCGCGGCTGCCTGTCCTCCGGGTCCTGCTCGGACGCCTGGGTCAGGCTCTGGCACTGCCAGTAGAGGCAGTTGGCCGCCCAGTGCAGGGCGCGCGGGGAGAGCAGGCGTTCCTGGAAGCACCAGCCTCTGGTGAGCAGCGGCTGGGTGCTGAACTGCTTGTGGAAGACGAGCTCGTCCACGGGGAGGTAGAGCGTTTCGTTGCGGGCTTCGTCGAAGGAAATCGGGGTGTTGGTCTGGGGGTACCGTTGGGCGGAGCGCTCTGCGAAGATACCCTGGCTGGAGTTGGAGGCGCCGAGGGCGGAGATGAGGCAGCGGGCGTTGGCGTAGTAGGACGCCATCATGGAGGCTTCCTCCTCCCAGTCTCCCAAGTACGGGTCCTGGCTGCTGGGTTGGATGATGCATATGGCGTCGACCCACAGGTATCCGATGCGCATGCGGCGAGTGAGGTTGATGGCGTCTCGGATCGTCTTTGGAAAGTCGTGTTCTTCGAGCCGCTGTTTCCGTGCTTGGAGGTTTGCTCTCGTGGTCTTGGCTGGCTCGTTGCTCCGGCCCCAGCAGTAGCTTAGGGCTAGATATTCTGGCTTTGGCTTCAATGAGAGCAGGTCCTTTGACTCCACGAGCCGAGCTGGGTGGTCTTTGCCGTCTCCGACGGCAATCAGCCGCGTTGGCAAATGGAAGCTCTCTTGTCCCTCAACGGATACTGGTTTGCAGTCTGCATGCCGTCCACGTCGATGAATGCAGTCTTCTATCCAAGGTTCTATCCGCTCTCTAATCAGGGCTTCTAGATCAGCCTGTTGAGTCTCAGGGCTGAAACCTATTTCCGATGTCAGTATCCCATAGTCAATGAAGTAGGAGAGGCGAAAGTAGGCTTGATTTCACCCAGAGGAGCCTGTTGGATATTAACCCGATCTGCCCTTCTGATGACAAGCAAGACATCATCCTCCTTTTTGTTTCCGATGGTGTACTCGGGAAGGAATCCCGAGCCCGAATCAAAAAAGGTGATACGAAGTGCGCAAGGTACGCCCTGGGGTATTTTTGTGCCATTTTCATGAATGACACGAGCCCTCAGACTGCGGCAGAGGTCACAACCAGCGGCAGCTGCCTCTTTCAGAGCGGCCCACGATTCGTGATGCTCAACTCTAAAGACGGGTCCGGTTTTGACCCATTCGCTGTAGCGCCAGGGTATCTTGCGGCACTTGGCGCACCTCCCCTCGGGGATCGAGGCATGTTGCGTTTCTAGGTCCATCCGACGTCACGGTGAATCCCCGTTTCCCAACCACACTCGTTGTGTGTTTATCCGTTCAATTTTCATGCGACTGGAAATAAGCTGACTACATGTCTTTTCGAGTGGGCCAACAAGAGGAGGCGGGGTTCTTCAGCAAGGCAGCCAATTCCATGCAGATGCTGATTGGTCCTCTAGATATCCAGCGGCATGGATTACCAAGACCACGACATCAAGATCAGGAAGAAACATCATGAACTGTTGACAATGATCTTCTGCTGACAACATGTTAAGTTGTGTAATCTTGAGTCTTAAGTACTCTTCAAACCATCCGAACACTTTTCCTGAGAGGTGGCACAGAATAATCGAACATACTCTCGACGTACGAATCACCCAGGGATAGTCAGTTGTGATGAAAGCACCATTCGTTTTCATTTGATAACGTCTAAAATATACGGGGTTTCCGATTGAACTAGCACCATCTATCCGTTCCTTGATCTGGCAGATCTGACATCAAGCAATTCCGTCCAAATACAGCAAGTTTTCCCCTTCAAAATTATGCCTCTTTATATCGACAAGTGCGCCAATCAAGCTTCGAAAGACATGGACTCATCCTGCGTACCATCTTCCGATCCCGGATCTCTGGTGACAATCCGCAAAGCAAAATGGACGTCGTCCCAGGTAGTCTCTGAGATGGACAGAATCTGCGCCGAACGCCCGATTGGCGACTTCTTGTCCTCTACCAGCTTGCATATGCATCGGCAGAGCTTGTCCTTCCAGTCTCGTCCCACAAGCGCTTGAGTCTGGCTATCGACGAGCCCACCGCTTTTCCAGTCCTTGAACGCCCCATAGAGAAACGGCTTACGATCGGTGAAGAGGTCTTTTAACTCGAAATGCTGGGTCTTGGAAGTACTCTCACGACTCGAATTTCTGATCCTCGCAAACAGTTCCATAACAACGTCCTGCTTGTCTCGTGCGCATTTGGTGTGGGCGTTTAGCAACTCCCCGATCCTGAAGCAAGTTCGCAAGATGATCGTGGTTGATAAACCAACGACGACGGATCGGTCTCTCGTCTTTTTGGGGAAAGGAGGCCTGGTGATGGGAGTCATGTCCGATGACGCGCTGGGTTTTGGACTGACAATACCGGTGTGTTTTGCTTCGGCAGGGGTCATTGTGGCCTTCGTTGCGCATGCTGTCACAAGATCCCAGTCGACGTCCTCGTCCAGCAGATCAGGCTCCTCGAACATGTTCTTGAGATCCGCATGTTGACTTTGCGCTGGAGTGGAATGCTGCAACCGCGAATCGTAGCTTTTGGTCGATCTCGATTCACCGTCCATCTGCGTGACACTCGATGGTGGAATTCTTGAAGCGTTGTCGCCTGAAGCCTCCACCAGCTGCATCATGTCCTCATCGTCAGAATCGTCAAGACCGTAGTCATCCTCGAGGGCAGGAACGTCTTCTGTAGGAGTGGGTGCAAGTTCACTGGATGCTTGCTCTTTGTGTTGGCTTGACAACTCCTGAGACTCGCTATCGTGATGACCGTCGAGTACCTTGACAGTATCGTCGAGCCCTTTGACGCCGCCATCCAGGTCGACGAACTCGTCCATCCAGGAGTCATCCGAGGGCAGCTCTATGGGCTGGACATTAGGAACCAAGGATGAAGGTGGTGTCTCGGGTATCTCGTATGGCAGCGTAGTTTGGGTTTGAAACAAGTCTGACGGATGGTACGTGTGTGCAGCCTCAGCGGGAATACCGTCTACCGTAGATGAGGAGGCAAGCACGGCGGAGGCCTGATGGTTGTCTCCATTGAGCTCCGGCGCTGCCGCGGCAGAGTTCACAGCGACGCGTTTGGCCGGAACAGCGTTTGTGGCAGCGGATATGGGCGTCAACGGTCGTTTGGGGCCGTTGATAGGGGTGAAGCCTTGCTTGGTGACGTTCAAGTTGAGGTGGCCACCACTCTTTCGGCTAGAATAATGTGAGTGTCAACCCACCAGATATTGGAAGAGTACTGACCCGCCCCTTCGACTAGACATCGTGAGAATCAGGTCTTGCCAAGTGCATTAATGTCGACGTCAACGCAATCATCTAGGAGCTAATGATGAACGAGAAAAGGTGCTTGCAAAGAAATTTTCAGATGGGCGAGATGAAAATTTGTCTACCTGGTACAGAGTATGTGGAAAGGGAAGGAACTTGTTTGGGGCTCCTTCCATCAGGCAATAGCATTTTTGAGGAGCGCCTTCCATGGAAGGACCGTACCAACACTCTTTCCCTTTGAGTAATCACCGCCAATCCTCCTGGTTCCACAGTCTTCTCAGTTACCTACTGCAGATTGTTCTCATCCATTGACATTCTCAAGTTTCTTTTCGTCTTCAGATTCCCTGCCAGATGACAGAAATCACCAGGACCGCGACGGAGGTGTGCATCTTGGCTCTGACGAGAACTTCCTCAGAATCAGGCAGATGCCATCTCGAATACACAATGACGTGGTCAGCCATATTGGCCAAGGAGTCCCCTTCGTTGGCAAAGACAACAAGCGTCACCTCACTTCCGAGAAAGATCACATGCGGCCGGGTCTTGGACCCTTATCAGCGGCAGCTACGCCTGAGACTGGGTTCGTCCCACTGGGGAACAGGTAGAACACTTGAAATCATAGTTTGGAGCACACGAACTCCACTTCCTTCTCGAAAGCTTTAGGGGAAGTGGCTCGTGATGCCTTCGTCGACGCTTCGGAGAGACAAAAGTTGGCTGGTCGTTGTAGGTGTGTCTCCCCCACGCCAGCCTACTTACACTCGCACCGGGGTGGATCAGGCAGGAATACAAGGAAGAAGACAAAAAGAACATTAAAACTGACATCTGAAAGACACCATCAGACTGTATTCTCCGGCATCCCGGTGAACACATGGGTTGCTTCTCGAAAAACGGGCGCCGAGGCCAAGTCACGGAGCTGTTCGCAACCCCGTGGCCCGGACCGCAGAACGGAGGCACGGGAAGGAAGTGACATCAACGCGCAGCAACCCGTCAGACCCGTGGCCAAACGGCAACATGTCCAAATCTCTGCCCTCCCTTCCGTATCTCGATTCCGTTATCGAGACACGATGGCGCCGCATCGGTGTCGATGAAGGCATTCACAACCGGCTACGTCAGAGAGCACATGCCCCATAAAGAGGACCCCTTCACCTGTTTGCCCAGATAAGCGGTCGTGGTGAACTGTCTCAACGCCACGAGCCGCGCTCCGTCTGTCTCCCCCAAAGACAGCGCGAAAACCGCAGCGAGGGAGTCTCAGGTGAGGTAGGCTAAGCTAGGCGCGGAGGGGGAGGCAGAGGACTGGGAAAGACGTGTTGACACCTGGTGCCTCGGCCGCGCAGTTGTTGATGGGCACTGCCGACGGCCAAAGAAGAACGCCCAAGGCCGCTGCGGTGATGTCAGTTTCCAGTCAGGTGAGCGTGGAATACCTTGGGCAGGGGGGGGAGTGGTCCTTAGTTGGCGTGTTTTGGCTAGCTCCGGGGATGTTGGGCCATGTGGTTCCGGGGGTTGGACAGCCTTCTTAGTGCGCAGCTGAGGTCCATTTGCTGTGGAGGGAGGATGCGAAGTGTAAAAGCCGCACGGATGGAGGATCGCGTTAGTACCTGCTGAAAATAACATTTTGATTTTAATCCGGTGTTTTCAAATAAGATTCTTTTTTATTATCAGAAAATATTCCGAATAAACTGAAACCTAGAGAACAAACCAAGAATATCCCGAATACACGCCGTCTCTCTCTCCCCTCTTTCCCCGGATGGGCTGTGTTGAATTAGTCACCTCGATCGCGGGGATGAGAATGAGATGACACATGCCGGAGTTGGCGGGTAGATGACTAACCGAGACTTTCTGTCTCCAGCTCTGCCTTCCATGTCCAAAGTTACCGCCTGTAGCCGCGGTCTACAGCGGACGTCCATGCTAGACGCCCATTGAGGGCGCCCGAAGGCCGCGCATTCCCACGGTCCCGTCCGGACGACGATGCGCACTTCCCTCGCCGTACTCGCTCTCCGTCGCCCAATTGATCGCAGCTGAGCCACCAGGAATAACTTGTCGAAAGGTTACTGGACTCCCTCGGATATCACGGTCAGCCACTCCCATGCGCTCCAGCAGGGGCTGGTGCTTGCTTGTATCAATCCCTGAGGCGGTGCTTCCGGCTCCCTCCCCAATGAAGTTCAAAGTTGCAAAGCGACGAGGGCTGCGATTGAACGAACAATAACACGACACAGGCACAGCCCAGTCATCACCATCATCACTCTCGTCGTCCATCATCAGCTGCAGTCACCCATCCATTCATAGATGCCGAGGCGAATTGATCTACAACAATGGTATTTTGAGTTTGGGGAAATACTGAGTCACACCTGGTCTGTCAACGTCCGACAGGGCCTCGAGTTGCAGTTGCAGCTTCGTCTAGAGCCAAAAGAAACGCGCAGGACCAGTCACGGCAAGCTTTCGGGAAGCACATGGACTGTCGTGCATGGCAAGCGTGTGGGCGTTGCGCTGCCTGTCAGGTTTTGCGCCCACCTCTTCTGTTCCCTTTCGCATTTTCCATGTTTTTTACGAATTCCAATGAAAATGAGAGATGCCGAAAGCGCGATTGTAATTGGGGAATAATCACCCTCCGTTTATTCTTACTTTCTTCGGCAGTGTATGGCCAACGTCGCGCGTTCCCGTCAGACTAGATCAGGTGCTGTGCGAACCGCCGCCAGAGTGCGAGAGTTTTGGCAAAGGCGCCCAAACAGTGATTGAAACCGAACTAAACGGTCTGAATTGAGAAAGGACGTTAGGTCTGACAACCATGTTCATTGTCGTGTCCTCGGCCGAGAGACACAAGATGCCTATCGCGCCTGGGAGGAAAGACGTTCTCGCCTCTCTCCCCTCCCCCACGCGCGCAATACACCAAACGTTTGGTTTGCGCCGCCACTTGGGACGGACGAGGGCAATCAAGGGCTGAGGATGGGGGATGCCAGAGATGGGCTGCTGCAAGCGCCAGGTGCACGGCGCATCGTGTCCCAACATCTTGGGATTGTGGGATGTCTGCATCGGACCTGATTGACCCAAATCGGAGCAGGCATGGGCATGGGCATGGGCATGATGGTGGTGTTGTTAACGAGAGAGGTGGGCAGGAAAAGCCCAAAGAAATAAAAATAAAGAATCTGATATCTGGAAAATAAGAATTGAATAAAATAATAATAATAATAATATTCACAGTTGAGGAGGTATCTATCTGACAAGCATGTCACCATCACCACCACCCACACCCACACCCATCAACACCATCACCTCCGACCTGGGACGGCCCCACCGTTTTCCCCAGACGTCGGTTACGGGACTGGACAGGCTGGGGGGCTTCAGTGTTCCTCCACGCCTTGCCTTGGGTGGCGGTCCAGCGGTAGCGCCAACGGTCCGCCACCGTCCGGTACCTAACGTAGTCCCCGCGGGCGCCTCCTCCCACTTGAGGGGCCCCCCCAACTCAACTCCCGTCCCTCACCGCTCGGGAAGGCTGACTTGGACTTGCATAAACACCATGGTCACCAGGTCTCTTCGCTGATGAGTTGGCAACTCTCCCTACACCCAGTGTTGCAATCCAAGCCCTCACGAGCGACCGTCCTCGAGGCCGCCCGGCATCATCGTCATCGAAGGGGGAACAAACTGAAAATAAACCTTTCTTGAGGGCATCCATCCGAAGAGGAAGCCTTGGATCTCGACGAACATCGGCTGATGAAGGGAAGCGAACGCCAGCCAACCTATGTCGCATCGCCTCCTTTCAACACATCGAGATGCCCAAAACAACAAGCGACCACCACATCTGCCACGACAACTGCCTAGCCCAGCCCAGTGATGCATCACCTCTCACCCGCAAACAGACAAGACAATGATGGTGGGCTGCCGTCGACGGTTGGGCAGGGCACTACACACCTCCAGCTTCCCGCTGCATCTCCCGGCGAATCCTCTCCCTCGCCTTCCCGCTGCGCCGGTCTGCTGCCAGTCGAGCTTCCAAACCCTATGGCGAGCACCATGTACACAAAATACTGACCGAGTCTCTGCTTCAAGAAGTTCCAGGCACGCATACACACTTAGACGCGCAGTTGATTGACAGCCTGTCGCCGTCACGGGCCGTCCATTCTCATCCACTCACCCGTCTCCAATCCCTATCTTCGGCCCTGGCGCGCCCTGCCTTCCATTCGCACTTACATGCAGCGGGCTTGCTTCCGTCGCACTCCCCCGGGCCACTGGTATTCCCCCATCGCCTCGATACGAAATGCGCGCCCACGCCAGATCGCATTTTGTTTCACACCATCTACGCAAAAAGTCCATATCCTTCTCCCTCACCGGCCAGCCCGGTCCTTTTGAGTACAAGTATCGTTGCCGTTTTCCCTCTCAAAGACGCCCGCCCGCGCGCCCTCATGTACTACCTACCCCCCACCGTCGCGAACACATGTCCGTCCAGGCCCTGTGGCGTCCTGTCGTGCTCCATGCACTTAGTCAAAACGTGCAACATTTCTCTCCATGTCTTGGTTGACCCGTTCCAGATGAATGCACAACCTGCCGCTGGCGTTGACCGGTGATACGGTGGTGAGAATGCTCCAGATGACCCCTCTCTCTCCCCCGCCGCCACGAAACTCCCGGGAGCGCCCAACGGCCAGTCCCCCATCTTGTCGCCGGTCACTCGGCGCCTGCTATGCGCAACGAGAGATACGGGGGTCCAGGTGAGGCGAGGGCACCCGACAGAGGGGGCCGTCGGTGTTGCGGCCGGAGTGTCGGTGTGCCCTTCCTCAGAGGAAAGATCGGCAGCTTGAAGCTTGTCACGTTCGCATATGCTGCATGTACGCTGTACAATAAACTCGTGGTGCAGAAGGTAACTAACTTCCTTCGCCAACAATTATGCACATTTTTTTGGTGTTGTTGGGCAGCGACTGAGCAACCAACCCTTCGTTCGGCGACTTTGCTTTCCCCGGATTTCCACCACACCTCACCTGGAACATGCTGCGCTGGGCATCACGTTGTTGAGAGACACGCCAGCTCATACATCTTCCAGTCATGCGGATTGATGGCTCACTCAGGTTGTTGGACTTCTACGCCTCAGGAGGATATGCTGCCCACGGCGATGGCTTACGTTGGGCATAATTGAGATGTTCTTTGTCGAGGAAACAATATCAATGGTCACGTTTACGTCACCTGGACGCGGCGACTGGTTCATGGCCGTTGGATGTGTTGAGGCTCCGGTAGCCCTGCCTTTGCATGGTACGGCGTCAACGAGAAGGAACCAAATGAAAATAATGAGAAAAAATAATGGTAGTTAGACATGGATTAATTTAAATATTTGTCTTAATTAATTTTCATTATTTCTGTCACCTATTCGTTCGGCTGATATCGCATCGTCTCACCCGCATGATGCCGCTCCAGTGGCGCATGCTTCACTCGCGGTGGCTTCGGCGTTCAAGACCCCTGGATTAGTGGTGGCGTCCGGTACTTCTCTCACTGCTACCAAAATGACTACCATTTATTTCAGGCATGCTTCACTCATTATGGTGAAAAAAAATGAGCCTACAAGCCTACAACTTGAGTGTATATTCACAAACACACGATACGCCTTGAGTCTGACTTTGGACTCTGCGTGTGATGGAGTTGGTATCGACGACTGCGGCCCGTGGCTAGGGTCTAGTTGAAGAAACTTGCCCTTTGTGACTTTGCGCGCTCTTCATGAATGATCAGTGAAGCTCTGGTTGCAAACATCTTGAAACGGACAATTAGGTCAATGAGTGTTGGTCTGCCCATATGTCCTCACTACGCAACGTGGAATGCATGCGGGCTTGGCTGACGATAGATACATCGAATACACAACCCTGCGAAGCTGCAGAACACGCCGTGAGAAACGAGCATCACACCTACTGAATTATTAAACCAAGGGAAGCTTCATGAAACATCATCTTCCAATCTCAAGCTGCTTGCCCGAACGGGATGATGAGTCAACCGGGGATGGCGGCGCTAGCTCTCAGACCGATCAAACGAACCAGCCCACTAACATGCCGCCACCGGAAACCTGCAAGCATCTGTTAAACGAGACGAACCACTGGCCCCACATTGACTCACGTCGACTCATCGTGTATCCCAAGCGCCGTTCACATTGCGGAGCTGCATCTCGGAGATTCCACGACATCCGGCCCGGGCCAACAGTCGCCACAACATCCACCCGACCACCACCATCAAATATAACGGTCCATCCACCACCCTCATCCCAGGTCCAGAAGGCTTCCTGTCCGACAGCATCCCGTCAAATCACCTGCTCGCCCGGCGACAAGCACTGCTCCAGCCCCGCAGTCCGTTCTTTGCATTTCGTCAGTTCAGCTCATCACCTCATTATCTTCGTTGAGCATTTTTCTTTTCTTCTCCCTCCAACATCCAGCCCGCCCGCCCATCATGATATCAATCAACCAGCAGGGCGGCACCACCCACCAACAAGCCGTCCCCCGGCCCCGCAACGACCGCGTCGTCCCGAAACCCGTCCCGGCGGCCCAGGCCAAGGACCCCCGCGGCTACCAGCTCGGCCAGCTGCGCAAGCGCTTCTCGCCGCGCGAGTCCACCGTCGACGGCGGCGCCGCCACCTCCCTGGTCTTCAAGCTGAAGCCCTCGGACCCGGATTTCCCCTTTGAGCTGGAGCACCTCGACTGCGACCTGCGCGTGCCGGAGGACTACCCCGAGGCCGCCCCCGTGCTGCACGTGCGGAACAGCGACATCCCACGCGGCTTCGGCGTCAACGTCGAGCGCGGATGGGACCGCCTCGTCCGCGAGCGTCAGGGCGCCTCCCTCCTCGCGCTCACCTACGCCCTGGACAAGAATCTCGAGGTCTTTTTGTCCGAGCAGAAGGCCGACACCGTCAAGCTGGTTTCGTTCAAAGACACCAAGGACACGCGCCATCTCGAAGCAGCAGCAGCCGCCGGAGCATCTTCACCAGCACCGGTAGCGAAGGCGCCCTCCCCTAAACCGGCGACCGTCAGACGCTATGAGCCCGAGGAGTACTTCACACAGGAAGAGATGGCAGCCGCCAAAGCCCGCCGCGCGCAGGAGACGCGGCAGCTCGAGACGCGCATGGGTCGCATGTCGCTGTACCGCCGCTCGCCGGACGGCATCGTGTACACCCTGCCCCTGGAGCCTCGCCGCCGCGGCGAGCTCCCCTCAGGCCTGCAAAGCGTCAAGACGGTGCACCTCATCGTGCCGCTGCTCTACCCCCTTCAGCCCCTGCGTATCCAGATCAACGAGTGCGAGTCGCACGACGCCGAGCCGCTTGAGGAGCTCTTTGTGCGCAAGGCGGCCGAGCAGAAGCAGATGACGCTCACGAGCCATCTGAATTACCTCGCGCAGAACATGCACGCCCTCGCGAAACAGGCACTAGCACCGCCCAAACCCGCCAAGACTGAGCCTGCCGTGGCCCCTGAAAAGGATGCCAAGGCAAAGGCCCCGGAAGCCGGCGCGGACGAGGACCGGAGCCACGTCAAGGTCATTCCCCGGCCCCCGGAGTGGGACCGCCAAGCCCGCCACGGAGCCGACGCCGACGCCGACGATGACACCTCCGACAGCTACGAATCGGACGACTCCTCCAACGACGGCGGCGCCAACCTCGACGCCGAAGCGCCCACGCTCTCATCCGGCCTCACCCCGGAACGCGGCACCTCCATCTCCTTTCCCGACATCGAGCTGCACAGCATCGAGCTCTTCCAGGTCTCCATCCTCAACCTCAGCGTCAAGTGCACCCGCTGCAAGACCGCCAACGAGATCACCGGCCTGCGCCACGAGGCCCCGCAGACGGCGAGCTGCCGCAAGTGCGCCGCCGGCTTCGCCGCCCAGTTCCGCCAGCAGCTCGTCCACGCCAACTCCACCCGCGCCGGCTTCGTCGACCTCACGGGCTGCGCGGTCGTCGACATGCTGCCCTCGACCTTCGTCCCCGTCTGCGCAAAGTGCTCCACGCAGAGCCAGGGGCTCGTCTCGGTCCGCGGCGACGCGACCACCAACGTCTGCCGCACCTGCCACGGCAAGTTCACCTTCAAGATCCCGAGCGTCAAGTTCCTCGCCATCAGCGCCAGCACGCTCGCCGCGCCCTCCGCCGGCGCCGTCAAGAAGGCGGAGAAGCTCGGCCTGCACGCGGGTACCCCCCTCCCGGAGCGCGGGGCGTGCGCGCACTACCGCAAGAGCTACCGGTGGTTCCGCTTCTCGTGCTGCAACCGCGTGCACCCGTGCGACCGGTGCCATGATGATGCTGAGGGCCACGTCAACGAGTGGGCGAGCCGGATGGTGTGCGGGTGGTGCAGCCGCGAGCAGCGGTACTCGCCGGACGCGTGCGGGTTCTGCGGGCGGAGCGTCATCGGGCGCAAGGGCCGCGGGTTCTGGGAGGGCGGCAAGGGGACGCGGGACCGGACGCTCATGAGCCGCAAGGATCCGAGGAAGCACAAGAGGGTTGGCGGCGGGGAGTCGTCGAAGAAGGACTGAAGACGTGGTTTATTTTTGGGGGTGAGGGTGTGTGTCTGAGATGGATGGGTTTGTGTGTGGTACGGCAAGTTGGTATCATTAGCTCCCCCTTTGGTGTGTTTCTTTAGACACCACCTCCAATACACACTCTTCATGTCTCACTATCGTGTTATCATCCCGTGCAGAAACATCTCGTTGCCGCGAAGATTGGGCTTCCGAGCGGCTAGTATACACCCTCATGACAAAAACGCAACGGTGATGACTGCCGCCGATCCCCTCCCTCCCCCACGGAACAAGCGCCGGGCCCGTGGCGGCAGATAGCCGGATGAGATTCGTTGTGCAATGCCAGATTTTGTGCAAACCGTTCAGGCACAAAATGTGATGAGCCATGTGCATCTAATGATTGGGTCAAAATTATGGTCATCTGCTGACGCAAAGAGTTGGCAGTCGAGCCGTGATTGGGGTAAATTCGAAGAGCTGGAGGGTGCATATTGAGGGTGTCATTGGTCAGAAGTAGTTTAAGCGCTTTCCTTGCCACCGTCATCACCTCAGATCAGCAGGGAAGTTTGATTTCTGACGGAGCCTGTGAGGCTGGATACGTTGAGAAGGAATAAAATAATCAAAGAATATTCAAATATTCTTTTTTTTTCCCCTTCCACATAACAAATGTAATATTTTCAAATAAATCAACCGAATATTTTAGACGAATATTTCCCACAATCCCCTGGCTTTCCCCTTGTAACGCCACCGTTTACGCCGACATTATATTAAAAACCCCGTCTTTCTTATCTTTTAAAGTTTTCAACCGCAAAAAAAGTCCATCCTGCCACATGGGGAACATTACTCCAGCGAAAAAAGCGGTGCAGGGGAAACCTGCAGAGCAGCTAGAGGAAACAGCGAGCATTAAGCACGAAATCCCACGAATCACAAGCGGGAGGGTGTAAGCAAAGAGTAAGGTAAGATAGTTCTTGCGGCGGCGCGGTCGCCGGGGCCCCGGATGGATGCTTGCTTTCCCCGGAAGACCCAGCCGGCTGGGTTTTGTGGGGGAGGGGGGGAAGAGAACCAAGCTTCTTCTGGACGTCAGGTCCGTGCTTCTGCATCTTGCATCTTGGGGGCAAATGGCTTTCTTGCCTGTTGGGGATATGTCGTGAGAGACCCTGAGCGGACGCGCTGCAGCCAGGGGCAGAAGGGTGCGGGGAAATCGCGTGGGTTTGGACAGAGTGACTGGAGTGAATATTGTATCGCCGGTCGAGGGCCTGGAACGCTTGGAAGTGTTGACTGCATGTGAAAGGCAAGGAACGCGTACATGTTGGCTCGGGTTTAGTTCACTGGATGGGATACCGGTGTGCAAGGGGCGGATATGACTGAAGATTTCCATCAGTTTTCGGAAGTGACACTTGTCGTCGAAGCAATTTGTCCATGTCTGTACCTTGCATCAGTTGTCAGGGGCGTATTCCCCTCTTGTCAACACGTTAGATGAATTGGCTGCCTTTAGTGCCAGGCTTTCTGGTCCAATCTATGCTTCGGGTCAAAGACGAGACCGCAGGTTAACCCAAGCGTAGGAATGTCTCTCCCCGAAGCTGACGGTTGATTTTCAAGTGCTGTCGCTGCCGGTGTTTCTCAGACTGTCAGCGCAGTTAGCTGCTCACCCGCGGACAATAGAGCTCCAGCTAGCTGGAGATAGCTTCCCTCCAAGGAGCTCCCTTAGCTTCCCCGGAATGATTTGGCATATGCTAGTTATTGGCCATCAGCATCCACGACGCTGTTACATTCAGAGTCGGGCTTGTGCCGCCACCTTGCTTGTCAAAGACGGAGGGCAGTAAATGAGACATTCTATCAAGCCGTCAGCACCATCTGCTCGCATCGGAAGTATTCCCCTAGGGCGTGAATCCCGCCCGCAAGGCCATATTGCGACCAGCGCCGTCAAATCTCGCAGGCCTCTTTGAGGAGAACCATGGGGGGCGCCACGCGGGTAATCCGGACGCTGACGTGAAGTTTGGACTTGCCCCATGTTGAACGACAAATTGCTTCCTGCTGCTTTGCGAGTCGAATATGCTTCCTGCGCACCGCTCAGACCTCATCCCCCGACGCCGCCGCATTCCCACGCCGGTGCAGCACCAAATCTCGGGGTCTGCGTTCCGGTGTGCGGGGATTGGCTCGGCAGGCTGCTCCGTCGGTAGGCTTCGCGACCAACGCAACAAACCACTCACACACACCCACACTTCCTGTCCCGTGTCCTGGTACCACACTCGGTGGGTTCTTGGGTCGGCAGGATGATCAGACGGAGCGGTCTGCCCGCCGTGCCGTGCGGCTCCGCTGCTTCTTCTGCCTTGCGCCGAAAGGAACATGAAATAAGACCCCTCTCATTCCTCATGGCAGGAAACGTAAATTCTTTTTTGTTGCTTATCTGGTTCCTGATATTATATTGTGCGACAATATGACGGTGCTTTTTAAGGTTCTTTCTCAGGTCTCTCGTTGCTTGACATTACAGGAGAAACGGTGTATTGATCGTTAACGGCGAAATTCATCTCTGATAATGGGCAGCCTATCTCTCCGTCCCGTCTCTTGGCCTTTTTCCATGCCGTGCCATCTTGTATCAAACCGACGTGACTCAACACTCAATAGTTCTACACCCCGAGCAGTCATTACATGTGGAGGCCAGTCTTACCCCGGGTTTCTCTTTCTCTTTTACAACTTTACCCCGGAATCTGATATCGTCCTCCCCGCATGGACGCGCTGACGCCCGCCTTGGGACTTTACACTCCCGCTCGAGTCACTTCGGGCGATCCAACTGGTTCGCGATAATTATGAAGCAGCGCCCTGCATTGTTGCGCCCACGCGACTGGACTAACTGCACCGCACGTATCTTGTTCCGGAGCGCTCATGAGTCGAGTCTGCAACCACCCTCGCCCCGGAAAAGTAAACCAGCCAGTCGGTTGAATGAATATCCCACACCTCGACCAACGAGAAGTTGCAGAATCCGACTTGACGTTCGTAAAATTGTCAAAACAGCATGCATCCGTGTCAGGGTCCTTCACATGTGAATATCTTCTCACCCAACCAACCAACCAAACCCCCCTCCTTTTCCCCATTCATCAAGGGAACGGCAGCGATTCGACGTCGTGACGGTAAGAGAGCGGGGTGCAAGACGAACTGTCTACCTACATCATCGTCGTCGAGAAAGCATGTGAAATGCCCCAAGCTCTCCCCTCTCCCCACATCATGAATCAGCCGCAAGGACCCTTTCTTTTTCACCCCTCCCATTGCGAAAAAAAGTAAAAATAAGGTGAGCAGCTTTTCGTCCGGTTTGGCCCTCAACCCAGCAGCTTTGCGGAACGGGGGTCTGGGGAAGGAACCCATGAAGGACCACCATAGTTGATCTCCAGTATTCCCTTCAATCGTGGAGACACACACACGCACACACACACACACACACAACCATCACCCAAGTTCAGGTACGGCCTCTTTTCTTGACTTTTCGTCCCAAGGCGCATTTCAAGCGAGAGAAAACGACAACCAACAGGCCAATCAGAGACGACCAAGGTAAACCCGGGAGGGCACAGCACCGGATTGACTCGTCGTGGCCGTGTTTCTGCCTTTCCTATTCTTCCCGTTGCCCGTGTCGCGGTCTTACGTACGCCAGCTACAACCAGGGCCTAGCCGTGTGCCTCAACTTGGGACGAAAGAAAAGAGGACACAGACAGATCGGATAAGACAAGAGGAGGAAGAGAGGGACATGACTCCACCTTTCCCTTCCTCCGTCATGCGCATGCAGAAACGCGTTCGACGATGAGGAGGTGCTTCATGCGGCGAGGGGGAAGTGGTCTGGACCGGTGGCTCTCGCTTTCTCACACGTGATGGGCTTTAGGAGGAGGGGATGGGGGTTTCTTGTTCCTGCTCTTCCTCCTACGCGGGAACGAATTCGAGATTTCATTGACGGATGGATGGCGCTTCGTAGTGCATCCTGATGGAAGGTATTTTGCTGTGATTACAGAGCGTGTATGTCCAAGTGACTTCAGTAGCAATTGCATGTATTATCGGTATCGACTCCGACAGCTCGAATTAGTTTCCCAATCCGGCAACCTTAACCGCTTGGCAGCAGCAGCAAGCAGAGCCGCGTGGTTACAATTGACCCTAAAAAAGGGGACGCTATTCCCGTCTGCTGAATTCGGACCGCACGACGACGTCGAACCATGGGACATCCCAAGCGACCGGTAATTGACCCGACAAATACCCCTCGGGAAGGGAACGCGGCTTCCACCCCACACCAAAAGGACTGGCAGAGCCTCCAGTATCTCTCTGTGTCTGTCCCTTCTCTCCCCGAAGGTTGCTGACAGGCCGGCTGGAACCCGGTGACTCGGGAAAGGGCATGCAAGGTCCTGGTCCTGGGCAACGAAGTCCTCAAACTCTGGCAAGCCCATTTTGCCTAAATTGCCAGCCGGGCATCAGAGATAGAGATCGTGATCAGATGCCAACAGAGCACTACGCAACCTAGAATTATCTGTCTCCCCGACCCGTCAAACCCATGAGGCTGACAAGTGCGCAAGAAAGCTGGTGCCGCGCCCCCCAAGGATCATTGAATCAAGAAAACCACACGCCCCCTCTGGTCTCTCCGCCCTTTTGGCGCCCAACGAACGGCATCCCCTGTCTTGGTTCGGGCGTTGGAAATTGTCAAAAGGGAGGACCAAAGGTGAGAGGCAGGCCCTGGTAAAGCCACCCTCGCTGAAGAATCGGCCGAAATCCTTCACTGTGTTTTTTTTCCCAGGTCTCTTTACCCGCAATCTCAAAGTCCACACCCGCAACCGCAACCGCCCAGGGGAGAAGGGGGTCCTCCCGACAGGGGCATATCCGTTAATACCTGGGAACCGCCTCCTTGGGAAGGGGGCCAGAAGAAGCTGGGGGCATAGGGATGGGAAATGGTCACAGGTTCATAGGCACTTTTTTTTTCTTCTTTTTGCCCATACCCGCAAAGGAGCCGCGGTGCAACCGACACTTTCTCCGGAAGCATAGGACCGACCATGCGAAAGGGCAAAAGGCTTGGTATGGTGTTGGACGACTCTTGAGGGAGTGAAGGCAAGAAAATGCCACGCGGCGACGTAAAGTCTCTTTCGATGCGGACGTAATAGCTGCGAAAGTCTGTTCCAACTCATGTCAAAGGAACTCACCACACTCCGCTGACTCGGTGGAGGGTGCTTGGCTTCGGTGACAAATTGGTGCACGATGTGTGGTCGATATGTGGCCATCGGACTTGCTCCGAAAGAGACGAAGCCCAAAAAAAAAAAAAAAAAAAAAAAAAAAAAAAAAAACAAAAAAAAAAAAAAAAAAAAATATAAAAAAAATAAAAAAAAAAAAAAAAAAAAACAAAAAAAACAAAAAA
>JAKMXA010000458.1:0-36036 GCA_025328625.1 Colletotrichum sp. SAR11_240
GGCGCAGACTGCAAACCCGGGAGCGCCCGGGGGCCGGCCGCCCCTGCGCTGGGTGGTATGGGTACCCGGTGAACGGGGGGTGGTTTGGCCTTCTCCTGTGTGGCCCCCCCCCCCCCTCTCTCACCTCAGTCACCCTTTCTCCGTGTTGTTTGTTGAACACACAATCGGGTCGCTCACCCGAACCCTGTCGGCCAAGTTCATGCGGAAGCTCCGTTGCCCCATAAAACACCCGGCAACGACATCCCAAGCTCGCCGCACCGCACCTCCAACTCGAACAATTCAGGAGCCCGGCTTTCTGAAAAAGGCTGAAGGAGGAAGGAGAGTCCAGACTGCGACACTCAACCTGCAACATGAGGCTTGGGATTTTTTTCTTCTTGCCCACATCTTCTGACATCGCTTCCGCATTGCCGTCCGCATGCGAGGAAGCCGCCCCGTGTGCCAAGTGGCATGCGCCACAGGGTTCGCACCGCATCGTCCTCGTAGGGCGGACGGGTGGCCGCGTCTTGGCTGGGCCAAAGACTGGACCTGGTGGAATTGGCCCACAGACTAGAGGCTCTGTTGTCGACTTCATCTGTCAACGACGCTGGTAGAGATGACTGCAAGTCTGGCGAGTTGCTTCCGAACCGAGTGGTTGGGATGATGTACGGTATTCCAGGGCGTCTCTACTTGGTGAGCAAAGGTCGCTTAGTAGAGGACTTTGTCTCGACTTTGTTGAGACTTGCTATATCTAGCGACGGTACGGACTACTTTTTCCTGTCATCATACATCGAAGAAGCCTGTATGTGTCCATTCGAGACTACTATATGGATAGCTTGAGAGCCTCAAAATGGACGTCATCACTCAAAATTGATCCTTAGAAGTCTAGGATGATTTACACTGCCCAAGACGCAAGCTTTGCAACGACGCTCAAGGCGCAAGAGTTGCAACGTATGTTCTTTTAACTCGAACCCCTTTTATGACGATTTGGCTCGGATACTGGGTATCGGATCACGAGGAGACTTCCAACATGGTCAATTTACCAGAACTACCACTCAAAAGTTGGAGTCTATCATGTTTCGACTGTGCTACTACACACGTCAAATTTGACGGCGCGGTTACAACAACATTACCATGGACGCAGCTCGTTGTCAGAGGCTTTTATCACCAACTTGACTCCCCCCCTCGGTCACTTCACGACACGACATGGGATGACTCTAATAGCATGATCTCGGCACGTCGAACTTCAACAAGGGCAGATTTCTAGCGCTCGAATAACGCTCGAGTTCGTTTCCATCACCAGTGCAGCTCCAATTTGCGAAATGTTTCAAACAATGTTTGCAACCTGCACTCCCGTTATGTTTCGGATCCGAAGACGTGCGTTTGGACGGGAAAAGGCATTAAGAGCGCGCAGGCTTGGAACAGACTACACTGGATCACAGAGTCTATGGTTGTGCCAGAGCAAATGCTCAGCTGCAACACCACGACGGAGGACTGCTCACTGGATATCACAATGTCTTTGATACCCGCTTTCACCAGCTGCAAAGCATCGAGGGGGGAGGAAGGTGCTTGCCTTTGAGGTATGTCTGACCTCCTTGGTGCCCGCCTTTTGGGATGCTGTCGCCCCTGGTGACTGCCACAAGTGCCAAAAGAGAAGCCATCGAGAAGGACCTCCCATTAGCTCTCGCCCTTTTCCCTCCCATGAAACCAAGGTATGACATCGTCGAGCCACCTCAACCCCTCGCCTTCTGGCCTCAGAGTTTTCCCTCTGCCCTACCTCTGCCTTTCCCTCTTCCCTCCTGCTGCCTCAATCTCCCCCAGCAGACCTCGCCAAGATTTTGACAACTCTCACTTTTGGCTTCTTGGCCTCCCAAGACACTCTTTTTTTCGTTCGCTCGATACCTTCATTGCATTATCTCATCTCCTTGGGCCGTTGAGCAATTATCTTTGGATTGGTTTTCGGTATTTTGCTACCCATCCGATTATCACCACCTCACGTTCGCTTGGAGATCAGCGCAAGTAAGGCAAAACAACAACAACGACAGCTTCGAGCCGCGATGAAGAAGCTGGCCTGCTGCGGCTTCGTGCCGTATCGATGGAACGCGAAGAAGGCCGAGTCGGACACTCCCAAGACCGACCCTGTGCCAAGCTCGCGTCCTGTTTCTGCGTCTAATGTGTCGCTCCCCGTGCCCCCCGGTCCCCATCACTACCCCCCGGCCGCCCCGATGAACAGAGCTAACACGGGTTCATTCTCATCGCGCGGCAATGCCCGAACTCCCGACTCTTTTTTCGATGGGGATATCAACCTTGCGGAATACGCTGACGACGCGGAGGATGACGACAACGGACCCAACCCGCGCGATGGCCCCATCGTCAGATTGGTTCGACGTTTGTCCACAGACAACAAGAATGTCACTGGCTCGAACCCCCCAGCCAACCAAAACCCTGAGGCTCTTAAGGAACTTAAGAGAAGGAAGGCGGCGGAGGATTATCGGGCATCAGTGAGGCTCCAAAACCATGCGCGGATTCAGGCCGAAATTAGGAGCGAGAACAGCGGTTCTCGGTCTGTGTCTACGCGTGGAAGTAAGAGAGTCCGCGAGTTGGCAACAGTTATGGAAGATGCCAACGACCAGGGCGCCAACGATCGGACAAGCAGCATTACCAGTCACCACAGCCAGCAATGGCGAAAGGGACTCGAGTTCTATGTTGCTACTAGCGAAGGAATTAGAGGCGTCGGATATCAGCCACCTAGAACTCCCCACCACCCGATCACAAGGCCCCCTGCTGCGAGACTTAGGAACGACCACGCCGGCAACATCAGAGGTGACCGCCGTCGAGGCAGCTTCCCGAGACCCGACCTCGGTAGGGCCTCCGCGTCTCAGATCGTGCTGCGCGAGCGCGGTTCACTGCCTGCCATGCCCCCTCCTCCAGTCTTGACTGCCAGACAGACCCCCGATGGCCAGGATGACGCTTCTTTCAGAAGCTGGAACCTTTCCCAGAACACCGTTCAGGGTGACAGCCAGGCCACAATTTCCAACCGCACTGGAGATGTCTCTACCGGAACCACACAGAACACCTCCATTTCCGACATCCAAGGCACTTCGCAGTCGAAGACTCGTCGCGGTGAGCCCAGCCAAGGAAACAAGCAGGCAGCATGCACCCATGACGGCGTCACCGCTTCCAACTACTCTCGCGCTTCAGAGTCTTCGCAATCTCAAGAAGGCGAGGCTTTGAATATCTGGCTGCTTACTCAGGACTCCCAAGAGACCTCAGCTCCCGCTAATGATCAGCCTGCGAAGGGCGAGCCCGTGTCTCACGAGACTGTTTGCAACGGAAACTTGCCCAACACTGACAAGGGGAACACCCACTCCCCGATTTCCGCTGGCCTCCCTGCCTCTGGAACTTCTGGCGAACTCACAATCAAGGCTTTCCTAAGAGATGAAAGCTCCTCTACCGATCTCGAGAGTGCCTTGGCCATGAACTTGGACATGGAAGACGAGATGGATCGGAACACTCGCACGTCAGAGGAAATAAGTGTTCGCGTTCAAGAGCCCGACCAGGAGCAAGTCTCCAAGCAGACTGCTGAGATTAACGAACATGAGCCCAAGGACAAGGCGCTTCCCGCCGAGGAGGATCCGATCCACCACGACAACAACGAGGAGAAGGGCAAGATCATCGTCGCTACCAACTTGGCTTCCATTCCTCAGTATCAGTCTTCTTCTGTTTACTCTTCGACGCAGAACACACGTCATCCTTCCTCCGTCGGCTCCAAGCAACCCAGCAGCGACGAAGATGCGAGATACAGCCTGGAAAGTTTCAAGGGGCTTGAGTTGTCCCCATTCAGCGGTAGGAACTTTGCATGATGATCCATTAAACACAATCAGCTAACAAAGAAACAGTCCCTAAAGAAATCCGCCAGGAGGGCTCCGACGATACCTACCGCACGGCCGCAAGCAAGCGTTCTGGATCAGACCCAGTGATTTCTCCCATTGCAGTCAAGCAAATTGTTTTGGGCAGCGTTGAGAAGTCCCAGAACAAGCTTGCCCCCGGAACAACTGCGCCTACTGCCACCAACATCCACAGCCGAAAGTCGTCGTTCCTCAACCTCTTGCTTCATCGCGCCGAGGCAAGCTCTACTGGCCATAGAAAGTCGAAGAGCCAGCCGTCCGCGAAGCTCACTCCCCTGAACAATTCGTCCGAGGCGCTGGACATTCCCTTGCGGCTCAGCCATGCCAAGAAGCTCTCCAACTTGAGCATCAGATCCCATATGCAACCGATCTCAGTCGCTGATGATTTCGTTCCACCTCCGCTGAAGGAGAGTGCTACTGTTGTCTGGAAACGTGCTTTCGAGCTTGAGCACAATCAACGCGACAAATCTGTCGGACCGGCTCACTCAGAAACCACAGTTGTTAGTCCAGTCCCTGATGATGATCCGGATAAAGATGTTGCAGTCAAGGACAACGGAGACATCAACGGAGGCAACGACGCAGTCACTGCAGGCACCCAGTAGAACTCGGGCCCGGCAAAGCGCGCAACGCCTCCTGCCTCGTGGGCTAAGTTCGCATCTCACACTCGTGAGGAGCGCAACGCCGCTGCTGGCTCTACCGACCTTGTCAAGCAGAAAGACTTCGCTCTCGCCAGCACAACCGATCAGCAAAGCTGGGTTACAGACAGGAAGATGGGCGCCAATGGCGACAAGGACGAGGAAGCAGCCCACTCGCTCTCAAGGAAATTTGGCAAGGCGATGAAGACTGGTCTGACCAAGATGGTGCAGTCCAAGCCGAAGGGCAAGTCTGCTGAGCTGGAGTATCCCGAACTCGAGATTCTGCCGACCAAGGGTGGATACAAGGACGTCGAGGCCATCCAGCGAAGCGTCGCGACGCTGAGTCCCAGGCTGCGGGCCAAGATGGCCACTCATCCGGCCCAAGCGCTCGCTGATATGGAGAACGAATCGAGACAATACGGAGGAGCCCACCACACTAGCGACGGCTCTGCTGACAACGCTGCTGTTAGAAACGACAAGAGCAAGGATGTTGGCACATCCGCCAAAGTTGCCTTGTCTATTCGCCCGGTCACGCCGGCCAGCCTGACCATTGCCTCCAACGGTGATTTGACGACCCCGACCACAACGGAGCACTGGGCTACTCCAGCTAGCCGGCTGTCTTTCAGCTCTACCTCCCACACTGAGGAGGGATACATTTCGGCGGTGGACGACATCGAGTCCATTGGCAAAATGTAGTGAGACCTGAGGGCCACTCGACATTGGTTTGTCTTGTTTCTTGAGGGCGAGAAAGGAGATCACAAGACGAGATTGAAGTTCAGCTGCAAGATGAAAATTGGGTAAGTCTTGCTTTGCAATGCGGCAATTGGATGAGCCTGCTGACATGACATGTCAGGAACTTGAACAGCGAAGCTGAGTTTCAACACTTTGGTTTCTTCATGTTTGGCCAGACTGAGGTTTGGCAAAAGAATTGGTACCAGTCGCTACCAAACGACAGTGTGTTTCTGGTCAGTCTTGTCAGCTCGAGGCTATTTGTATTACGCTAATTCATTCAGGTTGACGACAGTTTCAACCCTCGCACCAACGATAATGCCCATTGAGGGCTCTTAATGTCATGAGTAAACGGAGTGATTTTGTGGCTTGGAGGTCTCGTACGCGAGCAATCAACAGGGCATGAATCACGGTTTTTGTACGGTATAGATTGGGGTCGAAGGATGGAATTTGGAATTTTCCCCAAGTGTATAGTTTCATAGACAACGAATTCTAGTGGTAGCTCAAACTGGGCACGGCAAGGCTCTCGTCTTTCTGCCGTCCTCCCTCCAGTGACGCGCTGAGGTTCCACGAGACGTCCTCGTGATGGCCGACAGAGCAAACGAGGCACGGGTAAGCTGGCGGACACGAAATGCGGATAGAAGCGCCACAGCGACCTAGGGTAAGTAATTTTTACGGGCTCACGATGACGCCAAATCGGTCGGATCGAACGATGCGGCTCCCATTGCCGAGCCTGTGTAGTCATGATTCATCAAATAAAGGTCTTGCCGAGCACACCCAGAAGTGCCCAAGACCTGCATAACGTGTCCGTCCATAATCTCCAATACGCCGACGTGACATCCGAACTCCGCTTGCAAAGGCACAACCGCCCAAAAGCCCACTCGAAATGAAATACAAGAGCCTTAATAAGGATTCCTATACCTTAACCAAACAAGACGTTTTCGTAAGCCTGCTGATCGAGGTGCCTGAACAGCACATCTTGGAGCGCGGCCCTGCTCTTCCCGATCTGCGGGACGACGCCCTCGATCTGCTGGAGGTTGTTCCGCATGCTCTCCATGTGGTTGCCAACCTGACTGGCCAGCCCTTGGAGCTCCTCGTCCTCGAGATCCTGAAGAAAAAGTTAGCATCTGTAGTTTTATGGAAAAAGGCATGGCTATGCGGGGTAGAAGGCTGATTGCTTACCTTGAAAAGACCGTCGCCCACGTTCTCGTCGGGGATGAACTTGAAGTCTTCATCCCCGACGGCCCAGTCTTTGGCGCCCTTGTTCTGCTCGGGAACAAGAACGTGCGTCTTGCGCAGGTTGTCCTTGAAGTTCCTCGCCTCGGACTTGGCGTTGGCCTCCAGGGTGCTGAGAGTTTTGTAGTCCTCCTCGAGAGCGCGCTCTTCGCGCTCCTTCTCGGTCTCGAGCAGCCGCACGGCGTGCAGCAGCGGATCGAGCTGTCTCTCGAGCGACCGCACGCTGTCGACGACGCGCTCAAAGTCGAGCTCCTCCGCGCGCCCGGCGTCGTCGTTCTGGCTCTTCCTGCCCGCGCGGGGCGGCGCCGAGGCCGGCGGGAAGGGGAGGCCGCGGGAGAGTTTCTTGTTGAGGCGGTTCGTGACGAGGCGCAGGGCGGAGGACGCCTGATCGCGGCGTTTCTCGTTGGAGGCGAGGCGCTGGAGGACGGGGCGTTCTGCGAGGCGGAGCATGCTGGAGATGAGGGATAGGGAAGGGGGGAGAAGGGGGGACCATTTTTCCTCGATTGTCGAGCGGGGGATCTGGCGGACGCGTTCGGCGATGTGACGGTATTTTGCAGGCGGGCGGCGGGGTTTGGGAGCTGGGGCTACTTCTTTCTGGTTTTGTTGTTGCTGTTGCTGTTCTTGTTGCTCGTCGGATGTGCGGCGGCGACGTTTCTTTGGTTGCTCAGGGGCTTCTTCAGAGGGTTCTGCGGGGCGCTTCTTGGATCTGCCAGGTTTTGCAGGTTGGTCTTCTTGATCCACTGATGCATCGGAGGTGCGCGGACGACCTCTGCGGCGGCGTGCTGTGTCTGGCGAGGGCTCCTCAGGTTCTTCCTCTTGAGAGGGCTTGTTACGCCGCTTCTTAGTCGGCTTCTCTGCGGGTTGCTCCTCAGCCGGAGTCGGTTGCTTGGGTTTACGCCTGCGGCCTTCCTTTGGTTCAGGTTGGGGGGCTTCTTGGGAATCTTCCTGAGATTGAAGAGAGGGACGGCCACGCTTCTTCTTTGCGGGCGGTTCCTTCTCGGGTGCTCCTCTTTCGGGCAAAGGCTGTTCCTTGTCACCCGCAGCTGGACGTCCGCGCTTCTTCTTCGGGGCTGCTTCAGGTGAGGCTTCCTCCTCAGGGGCGTTCCCTTCAGCTTCAACTGCCTTTTCTTTGGGCTTTCTCCCACGCTTCTTAGGCGCTGCCTCCTGCTCTGCAGCCTCCGGCTCTTCTGCAGCTTCAACGGCCTGCTTGTTCAGTGACGGACGACCACGTTTCCGCTTGGTAGCTGGTTCCGGCGTCATCTCTTCCTCTTGTTGCTCTTCAGCGACCTTGGCTGGCCGTCCGCGCCTTTTCTTGCCCGCATTTCCTGCGTCCGCTTGTTCGACCTCGACTTCCTCTTGAGACTCCTTTGCGGCTCGTCGGCCGGCCTTACCTTTGCCTGGCTTCTCTGCAGGGGCTGGCTCTTGGTCCTCAGGCTCGTTATCTTCTTCCCTTACAGCAGTTCTCTTCTTTCTCTTCGCTTGAGACGGCTCTGAAGGCTCAGGACTCTCGGCCGTAGCTTCGTTGACCTCTTCGCGCCGAGGCCTGCCCCGCTTCTTGGGCTTGGAGGCGTCTGTAGGTGATGGCTCTGGCTCGGGCTCAGGTTCGAGCTCTGGCTCTGCTTCCTTTCTTTTGCTTGGTCTCCCCCGTCGTGCTGCTTTTGTGGTCTTGTCGGCACCCTCGGCCTGGGTGGTGGGCTCAGCATCCGCAGCGCTTGGGGATGCTGCCGACGCGTCGTCGACCTTGGACGCGTTGGAAGGACGACCGCGTTTCTTCTTTTGATCTGCGGGTTTTGGAGGCTGTGGTGGTGTCAGAAATATGTCAGAACATCATGCTCAGGGGCACATACCATTGTGATGGGATGCGCTCCTATCCGGGTTGCGCAATGGTGGTTGCTCTAAAAATCACCAAGTCAGTCCGGAGCTTCAGACGCGTTCCCCTCCACCTTAGACAATGGAACTGCACCAGGTACGTATCTGATGCAGCTTTCAGCCACAACTTGATAGGCAGATGTGGCTGTGTGACGCGGAATGTGGCTGCTTCCCCGGACCGTTGTCCCAGCTGGCGGCGACGCTACGCCTCTTTGGGCTAGGGGCTACGGAGGCAGCAAACGGGCAGGGTTCCATTTTCCATTGGCGTTCCAGCGACTGGCCCAGTGGTTCTGCAGCTGCTGGTCTCCCGGCCAGTGGGTTTCACAGTGTTCTGGTCCCCCCAGGCGCCCCAAGCTCCTTGCACCATGATTTCGTCAGGTAGCCGGATCACCAAAGGCAAGCACACCACAGCGGAAGTGGGCAAGGTTCAGGAGGTGCCAAAGGGTCATTTCAGCATTTGCACCTCTGCGCCCCTTCCACTTTTTTTTCGTCCCGACTCTGTGTCCTCTTTGTCTCCAACCGGATCCCATTACAGATAATACTTCTCCTCTCCTTCCCTCAAACCCCCATCCCGTTCATCGTCCCTCCCTTGGCCTCCGGCAGCGTGTGTAATCGGCGTCATCTCCGTTTGCCCTGTTTCTTGCACACCCGTTAGTTCGCGTCGTTTCCCCTCACGCCAACTTCCGCATACCCAGCATCCCGTCGCTTGGACGCTCAACCGCGACACCTGTCTCAAACAGCTCACAACTCCTTTCAACCACACCACAACCGACAACATGCGCGTGTCTGCCACCACAATCCTCGCCCTGCCGCTCCTCGCGGCCGCGGCTGAGTCGCCATTTGAGCAGTACAAGGCCCAGTTCCAGAACTTCCTCAGCTCCTTCGGTGCCTCTGCGCCCAGCGCGACCAAGCAGGACACACCCGAGGCTGCGGCTCCCGACGCCGTCGCAAAGTCCGTCTCAGTTCTGACTGTTGACAACTGGAAGGATGTCCTCTACGCGCCCGTCAAGGCCGAGGCCACAACACCTGAGGAGTGGTGGGTTCTGATCACTGGTCGCAACAAGACCTGCTTCGGTACGTCGTTTTCGCATCTTGCCTCCAGGCTACATTGGGTGCTAACTCTATTCTAGGTCACTGCGATAAGATCGAGACCGCCTTCAACGAGTCCGCGTCCAAGTTCGCCAAGCTGCCCGAGTCACCCCACCTGGGTCTCCTGAACTGCGACGACGAGCCCGTTCTCTGCAACGCCTTCTCCGCCAGCTCTGCCTCTCTCTGGTCCATCGGCATGTTGCCCCCCGGAGCGCAGGTCGATATCTGGAGGAAGCGTCTCAACGTTACGACCACCACGTCTGACGACATCATTGACCTGTGGAAGAAGGGCAACAAGGAGGACTGGATTCTGACCGAGAACATCTTCCACCCCTTCAATAGCTGGGTCGCCCAGAACAACCTGTCTATCCCCGTCGGCTACTTCTTCTGGGCCTTCAACCTGATCCCCAACTGGCTCTTCATGCTCCTCGTCTCCTTCGGTAGCCGCACCCTTATGAACCGCCGCATGAACAACACCCTCGACGGCCGCCAGGCTGCCGCCGGTGGCGCCGCCCCTGCTGCCGGTGCTGCACGATAAATGATGCCACTTGGGGCTGGGGAGCGAGTGAGAGGATGGGTCTGGAAGGCATGACAGGCCATATAGACACCTGGGTGGCCAGGAAAGGGTTACGTCCCTTTGGACCAGGTAGTGCCAAATAGTAATTATAGTTGGATCAGCTTTTCCCTTCACATGCATCTTGCACGCTTTTGAGACCTTCAATGACGTCCTCCTTCAGCCGGGGATTGGAGAGTTTGCCGTAGCGGAGGTCGCTCATGGTGCCGACCGTTTGCTTAACGGATTCGAGTAGTGCGGCCTCTTGCGCCTCGAGCTGCTGAATCTCCGCCTCCAAATCTGCTATGGCGGTATCCATCTCCGGGATTATGGAGTTGAGAGTGTGCTTGGGGTCCGCGCCCACCGAGCCAAAAAGCTGCCTTTCGCGTCAGTAGCCCGTCCACCTCCTGCCACCGTAATGAATGCGACATACCGCTCTTTCGATTTCAAGTTCCTGGTCCGCATCCTCATTCGCGGCCTTGCGTCTGGCAATCGCGATGTCGCGTCTGATGTACTTTCCTCGCTTCTCCTCAACGGCGATGTTCTCCGAAACCGTGTCGACGAGCGCCCTCCTCTGGTGCTGGAGGTCGCGATACAGCAGGCGAATCTGTGGGTTCGTCCGCTGCGCCTTTGGGAAAAGCTCTGTGAACTCCTCGAGGCTGATTACGGACGGCAGCTGGGCTGGTACCGTGAGGTAGTTGTGCAGGATGGCAGACTCGGTGGGCGCCATGGTGGAATGCTGGATGTTGAGTTGGCGAGGGATGTGATGTAGTGAGTACAAGTTGGATGACCGTAGAAGGACTTGATGATCGCCGGCGCGTATCGGGGTTCAACATGCTTGTACGCGACAGAAGGAAAGTGCTGAAGGCACCCGCGTTAAGGGCACTTTAGGCTGCCCCACCGTGCTTGCCTGGTTTAGGTAGGCCACGGGGCGGGCAGCAATAGAAACGGGTCGCTATCGCCCCCGTGGAGCTCCGGCGTCATTGCAGCCATGGAATGTCACTCTTGCATTTACAACAACTAGGACTGCCTTGCCTCCACTGGGCTGCTATGAAGCCCCCTACCTTTCACAACTATGGTTACAACTCGTCTTTTGGCTGCTCCGTCCCAAGACAAGGAAACACCAAAGGCCACTCATCGATAGTATCCTGTTTCGACCGTCCAATGTTCTCGCCCAAAGCATCTATGAGGGTACCATCGTCCAGATCGATCGCCCATACCATCGTCCTGCAGCTCAGTTAGCTCAAACCCAGTCATCGTGTTCCCACCTCAGTGCAAGACTCACCCTCCCAAACAACGCCGATTCGCAAAATCGACCTTCATCCCCAGAGTCTTGGCATCGTCCCAGCTGACCCATTGATCCGTGTCCCAAGTCACAATCATGACGGCTGCTTTCTCATCAAATGTGAGCGTCGCGCCGTTGTCGATGATTTTTACAATCTCGGCAGCGGAAAGGACACCAGGGGTTCCGGTGCATTCGCCTCCCTTGGCACCTTCTGTGAACTCACAGCCTGCCGACATGCAGTTGGGATCCTTCATTGTGAAACCTGACGGGCTCGTGTTAGCTACCTAGGACACCACGTCTTGAAATTTGAGAGGGCCACTTACTTCTTCCGTAGAAACCCAAGCCAAGGTTGATGCGCTCCGGGTTGATGTTGTTTCTCCAGAACAACTCAAGGCCGAGCTCGATCTCAGTCAAGTTGGTGTGGGCCAATGCGTAAGGTCCCAGAGCCTATGTGAACGGTCAGTTGCGGATTTGAATCCAGTCGATTGATACACTCACATCAATAGTCTTGTCCCACACGCCGTCTGAAAAAAGATGGAAACGTCAGCGAACTTCATGACCTTAGAAGATCAACTTACGGATGTCATATGTCATGATGTTGAACCAGCTCACATACTGCTCCATCTCTTGCAGATTGAAGCCTCTGAGATACCAGTAAGAGGCGGGCTGCACACAAGGTTAGAGCTTTATTCTTGTTGGCCAGTTACTCCGTAAACTTACTACAGCCAGACTGATGCCGTACTTGCGCCCAGAGGCGTTGAGGCGTTGTCTCAACCTTCGAAGCAGGTTCACATAGTTGTCAAAGTCTTCCGGAATGCCTCCGCGGTCGTCTGCCACGGGATACTCCCAGTCAAGGTCAACGCCATCAAGGTCGTACTTCTTCATGAAGGTGAGGAGGGAATCAAAGAAGGCGTCTTGGTTGGCCTCTGAGCCGGCCATGTCTGAGAATGCAGTTTGGTACGGGCCTGGGTCGTTCATGGCCCAGCCTCCGATCGCTAAGGATATGATTAGAATCGACTTGCTCGGTCATCTGCAGAGATGTCTGATTCTCACCGATCCAAACCTCTAGGTCAGGTTGTCTGAGCTTCAGTGCCGCAACGTCTCCATAGAGCGACGCAGTCCCGGCGTCCATGTCATCCAGCCGGAAGGTTTTCGGGTTGAGGAGAGCAAAAGCGAAGTTGATGTGCGTGTAAATACCTGTCTACGCATGAGCAAAGGAGATCCCTATTCAGTGAAAAAAATGGGACTTACCCAAAGGAATGTCTTTTGGTGCCATTCCTATTCATTGTCAGTCTCGTCCAACTCCCGAGATACCATGAAGCATGAGAGCATTTACTGCCACAAGGTCTTGCCAAGTTCCATCCCTCGTAGTACCCAATCGTCCTGCCATCGGAAGACCTCGCGCCAGCATCGCACTGAGGCTGAGGCGGGATGTTGCTTCCGCAGAAGAGGGCCGTCGTGCCGCAGAATCCATATTTGCTGCAGCAGACATTCAACGGGCATTCAGCAAGTTCCGACCACTCCATTCCCCAGCCAGGATCGCATTCGCTCTTCTGATCGCATTGCGACGTACAACCCTCCCCACAGTATTCAGGGCCGAGACCACAGACTCCTTTGCCAGTCTCGGCGTTGCTTTTATCAATGCCCAGGTCAGCGTCTTTCCGTCAGTGTAGGCGATGAAGGGCCGCAATTTGCAGGTTTACTCACAGTGGGCCGCAGCATCCAACATCACAACCCTCGCTTGCTGAGCATTGGTACTTCTCATCGTCCTGGCATTGAACAACGCTCATTGACGAGAGGAGGAAGAGCCACAAACAGCTCCATGATCTTGCGAACATGATGAAGAATCGATGTGTTTTTCCGGCGACCAGGCCTGAAGTCTGGTTGTGATGAACCAGAAGCAGTTGTAAAATGTAATCCACGAGTTGAAGGAAGGTTCTCAGCGCAAAAGACTCAGACCCCGAGAGGCAAACTCGTCAACGTGACTTTTCACTGGCCAGGTCCCCCTAGGGAGCTTGGAAAGAAGCCTCGGGCGTCATATTGACTCGAGTTGATGATATCCTCGATAAGTTGCATAAGAATACTATTACCAAAGGTCCTTTCGCTGTGATGCCCAGAAATAGGAAGGATTCCGCTGTAACCTTGCGAGAATTGTCATCTGATGTTGGTGGTCCGGTTGACAGGGCTGATGAAGGCCAAGATTCAGCGTCACATCGTCTACCAACGAGATGAATGTGTACTGGTACAGACAGGAATACAAGTACATTACTGTTGAACCCCTTACAGTAGCATCGGTAGGCTTACATGTCTTTCTTGGCTGCATTGATGAATAAGACCTCATGATTAACTTTGATCCTCCCGATGCACGAAAACAATAGTCTCACCGGCGGTTACTCAAGGATTCAGAGAAACGCTTTGGAGATTCTTCAAAGCTGCCGACGATGTGATCAATTTTTCAGAGGAACGGGAGCATTGTTACGATAGCCTCTTTTCGGAATTGCCTCCGTCTCGGCGTCAGCATTGAGCCGGCCCCTATGTAAATGATATCAACCCGTGATCAACATGGGGCCGGCCTGAGAGACATTGAGGTCACATCGACGAACGGGACTTCTGTGAACGGCTGCCTGTTGGTAATTACGTAGGTATTTGCGAGAGGCAAATCGACTTGTAATGCTTGAGATTAGGAGATTGGGTATCCAGCAGTGTTCCGTCCAAGATCTATTCGTTTCTGTCCCGTCTTCACGTCTTCACTTTCTTCCAAAGGAGCCAGAGCAAGTTGGACAATTTGCTCAGTCGTCATGCATAGCCTATGCTCTTTGATCTTCGCCGCAGTGTTGGCCCACGGGGTCATCGCGGGCTCTCGTATGTGGGAGGCGCCTCTTCACTACCCCTCTGTCGACGCTCCTGTTGAAATCACCCTGAACCTCGAAGGCCTCAACGTCACTCAAGTCGGCACCCAATCGTTCAACAGCACAGGGAAGCGATGGGTCACCATCAAAGACGGCGGCGCACAAGGAGAAAGTCGCTTGCTGAGCCATTTCAAATGGCCAGACAAGAAGATCCGCTTCCACTTCGAGACAGAAGAGGCCAAGCAGAAACTGGAAGTCTATCTTGATGCCGCCAAAGCTCTTTGGTCAGCGGCCGGTCTCCCTGATGAGTTCACTTACGAAGAAGTAACCAGCGAAGCGGACTATCAGGCGAAAAAGGGAAAGATTCTCCTGGTCAAGTACAATGACCGCAATTATCTCGGCACCTCCCTTGGCCTTCCAACCCAAGACGACGATGGCCCGAGTCCAGTGATGGATCTCTGTGATTCAGAAAAGATTGGTACTCTCAATATTGTGGCCAATTTTGCTCACGAGTTGGGTGTAAGTTCAAATGCCTCATGCTTGCGCCTGCGGCATCTCAAAACACCCATGAAGCTAATCATACATTACAGCACGCTTGGGGATTGCACCATGAACATCAGAACCCTCAATTCTGGACCAGTCCCTACACGGCGACTAAAGGTGATCGGGTTCAATTCGGCTCAGGGTACGGCGAGTTTCATTGTGAGAGCCTGTCCGACTACGAGGCGACCAAGACCAGACTTATCGCACAATATGGAGAGGGCGAAGGCAACGCGAGATTGAGGCAGTCTTGCGAGAAACGTATACACGCTATCCAGAACGACTTCAGAGGCGCGATGGAGTGGCTGCCTCTCCACTCTTCGGAAGATTTCGTCGGTAGCGTCAAGGAATTTGACGAACGCTCTATTATGCTGTATCCATCTCGAGCAGGCGGCTCGGGGACGGCCACCGGGCAGGGCGCTGATGACGGACGCGCCGTGATCCTCACGCGCGCCGGCGGTAAGGAACTGGACTACAACACGGCGCCTTCTGAGCAAGATGTTCAGGGCATTAGAAAGCTTTATGGGGTGCCAAGGAAGACCTATAAGTCGCTCTTCAGTGAGTTGAAAGATCCCAACAACAGCAGATTCACGGAAGAACGCCGGAAGGATGAAGGCACCGGCTGTAACACATAAAGGAGATTTAGGATGGAGTCGGGCACTCAGCTGTTTTTCACTCCGACGATATTACCAACAATATGTCCAGTTCTAGTCTTTCAGAGTCTTAAAGCATTCTATTCAATTCTCATACCACAGTCTATTTTCTTCCATTCGTCTGCCTCCATCTGCTTGTTCAACATCGCTTTGGAATAGCATTGGAATTTTGACTCTTAATCATACACGATTCAATGAATAGATGAACACAATTCAAAGCTATCGTTGATGTTCGAAGGAGATGATAATGTGATAGAAAACTCATGGAAGCAAGGAAGCTAAAGGTATCAACTGCTCCAACACCCATCACTCAACTAAAATACATCTGTTCCGCTGCACCCGTTGGTCAATCCGCCGGCTGCCTTCTGAACTCCTTCATTCTTGAAGCAACGGCCAACCCAGACTACAGTCCGGAAGGACGACTCCCATTCCATGCCATCCTCATCTGGCTCGTCATAATAATCGAATTTCCACTGGGTCAGGCCACCACCAACGCAACTCCTTGCGTTGCTAAGCAGAGTCTTTTGCCCCCAGTCCCAAGTGCTCCATCCAGCACCTGCGATTCCAATGTCAGCCACGATTCTCATCTTCATTTCATCACACTTGGAGAGTATTTAACTTGCCTTTGAGCTTGTACACGCTGCTGGCCTCGAAAGGATACCAGGTCCCAAGGCAGGAGCCATAGGGCTCCTTGATCAGCGGTGGGCGATTGTCGCGCTTGATGTTGATTTGGTACGTGAACAGCCCTTGCTGGTATTCGCCGCCATACTTCCAATTCAATGGGTTGCTATCAAAAGTCAGCTCTGTATCTGTAGGGAAGAAAAAGACAGAATACTCACTGGTCTCCGCCATCACAACCATGTATGATCCGCGCGAACGCTTCTTTGCAAAGAGCCTTGTCAAAGTTACCCGCACCTTCGGCGAGCTTGACAACGAATTCGTGTTCGTCAGGCGTCCCTTTGTCATAAGACTCCTTACCGGTCCACTCCCCAGACCCAGTCGAAGGACTGACTCCGTCGCAGAACTTGCCGTAGTGTTCGTCCAGGCGTTTCACCGAAGCATACCCCTTGCTACCTGTGCCAGACCAACAAGTGAACTTCTCCGACGGCGTGCAGGTATCGCTCTTAACCCCAAGAATCTCAGCGCGCAGATCAACGATCTTCGCCATGGCAAAGGACGCGATGGTCCGGTGGCCTTCTTCGTTGGGGTGGAACAGCTTGCCCATGGAGTCAGGAGCACCGAGACCAAAGTAGTCCCAAAGCTTGTTGTAAGGGAAGGGGAGTGTATCGGGGTTATCGTCACCAGGACAACCAGGAGGCTCAGGAGCACGAGCATCAAGTTTGGAGCGCGCGATGGCTCGAGGATCAGGCGACTTGTACAGGACGCTCTCGTAGATGCTTCGTGTTTTCAGGGCCTCTACCTTGCGTCTGACTTCTTCTGACTGGAGGGCCTCTGCAGCTTCTGCCTCTCTGCGACGGAGCTCATCATGAAGATAAGGTTCGACGTGAGTATCAAGCTTGAAGAACTGCAGGTCCGGTTGTTTCTTGTCGGGATACTCTCCAGTGGAGCTGGGACTACAGTATTGCCCGTCAACGCCATCTATGGCCGTTAGCCAAAATACTTTACGCCGTATGGAAACTTGTCATCTTACTCCGTGGCCAAGGATCCCAGTTTGAGAACCCGATCTTGTAGCTGACGCTGTCTTTCACCTCTTCGATCGCCGTCTTGATCTTATCGTTTATGCCTCTGACCAGAGCGTTGAACTTCTTCCGGCGCTCTTTGGTGAGTTTAAGACCGGTGAAGGGCCCCTTCTTGGGAATGTACCAAATCTCATCGTCCGTACACGCGTCCGTTTCTTCGTTGAAATACTCAGCATAGCCATTATAGACTACAATTCCATCCTCAGCCATCTTGGCGTCAAGAGCCTCCAAGATCTGCTTGAGGTTGTCTTTGAGAATGGTGTCAATGTTTTCCTGGGCCTTTGCAATGACCTGGTTGCATTGGTCTTCCGAGTAGAAAGGGATCATGATGCACATCTTGATCATTTGTGCCTAAATTCAAATTAGCACTCCCAAGCTTTCGTGGCCACGAAACACACTGACTCACAAGACAAAGATCATTTCCTCCCGCAGTCATAATAACCAGGTCGATATCATTGTTGTGCAGATTATTCGCCTGGTCGAAGATGTGCATGGATCGATCGCCACTGCAAGCATGGTATTGAAACTTATCGATGCTGCTCCCGATCTTGTCGAGCACCATCATAGGATACGTGCCGTCGTAGCGGGAGCAAACCCAGTCGTTGTGTCTGTGGATTAAGTCTCCCAGCTGCTCCCCTGCGCCAATTCCAGCTGTGAAGCTGTCGCCAATCGCAGCCATGTGGTTAACCCAGTTGAAATCAGTTGGGTCGTCATCTCGTCGAACAAGCTCGACTGAAGATGGAGCGAAAGGTGACGTCTCATTTTGACGACTGACTCTGCCGTGGCAGAGCCCAACGAATGTAGACAGTAACAGCAACCCCTTCATGACAGAAGATGCCATTGTCAACACCCGGCAAAGATTGTTGAAGTGAAGGACAAGACTGAAAACTAGAAGTTCGAGAACAACCGTGGTTCAAAGAGAGAAAACCCAAACTTCTCAAGAATATTTCGATGCATACCGGGGGCTCCGAGTGTCACAATTTGCTCTTGGCCCTATCCCGTTCAACTTGACTCCGTCGACATCGCCATGTCATCCAAATTAACGCCGGCCTTCCTTCCAGATGGCTCGTTCCGGCCCCCAAAGACTTCTTCCCTGCAATGTTACACTATGTCATTCGGGAGCACCCGCCAAGGCGCGAAGGATGTTAAGGTGGCATGCATATCTGGTCCGGTGCATAGCATGAAGGAATACTTGAGAACCCTTACTAGTCAGGGGCTCATGCAAGGTTGCCTTTCTCCCGAGTAGTCGCCACCGGATATATCGTATGTTTTGCTGTTGGTAATTGGAGGACAGTGCCAAAGTCCCTCCGAAATAATTCTTGGCCCGATATAATTCTTGGCGCGGCGTGGTGATTAGTTTCAATGCAACTTGATGCTGACAGTACCGGTACTTGAACCTCAAAACCCGTCCCCTCATAACGAATCCTTGTTCATCCTTGCAATGTCTTAGTTGAAGAACCAACTGTGAATATTGCAGCCTTACGAGTTTCCTGATCCAAGATTCGCCTTGGCAGCAAGGCAAGATGCTACCATGATCTTGAACTATTGTCCAGCGGCACGTTGATAACCGGTTCAAGTGTCTTGAGGTCTTTTTCTTACTGGCTCTTGTGACTGAAGGTCTCATTTCAAGCGGGCGCATGCTAATTAGGCTGCACACCACCAGGGGTGATGATGAGCGGCTGAAGTGACGACTCTTACAGTTCTCGTGAAAGTCTATGCATTTACCAGACGTAGGATTCTGTCCGGAGGTATCCATATCTAGTTCCTGGATATGTGAAAGCTCATCAAGGGTTCCTTACTTGGGCGTGATCACGGACAGATGGCTCTCCAGCTTAGCCAACGACCGACACTTCCGAAGGTTCTAAGGTGTCTGTGAACTCATCGAAGATCAGCTTGTAAGTTAATCTGCCCTTCCGAAGCGCGAGAGGGCTAAACGAGTATTCCAGAATACCTCAACTTCCCAACTTCAGAGACAACCCTGAGAACTTGCCCATGGGCGTTGCGATGATGCTGTCACGAAGCCTTCTCGCCGTCTCTGTCGGAGCGCTGCTGGGAACAGTCGGTGCTCAAGACTCAACGCCGGGCGGCCCAACACATCCAAACATCGCGCCGAACTGCAACGCTTTTCACACCGTCGTAGACGGTGATGGCTGCTGGTCTATTCAGCAAAAGTACGGCATCAGCGCCGAGGACTTTCTAGCCTGGAACCCCGACGTCTCTGAGGACTGTCTGACGAACTTCTGGCTCGGAAATGCCTACTGTGTTGGCGTTGGTGCAGCGGTGACGACCTCATCGACAAGTTCGGGCGTGAGCACCAGCAGCGGGCCGACAACCCAGACCACGGCTGTCACGACGCCAAACGCGACGTACTCAACTCGAGTGCCCGTAACCGAGTGGAATATCACTGGCACAACCATCGGCACAACGTTCCCGCCGCAGAAGACCCAGGCTGGGCAGCACGCTGACTGCATTGACTGGCACTACGTGGGCGATGCCCATACCTGTGCCTACATCGTTGAGTCGTACGGAGGGCCGGAGCTCACGATGAGCAATTTGTATGTTACGCTCCCACTTCCTTGAACTGTTTGACTGCTCTAACACTCGATTCTGCAGTCTATCGTGGAACCCGGCAATCGGTTCTGATTGTGGTGGTTTGATCTGGGACACATGGGTCTGTGTCAGTATCAAGCCACAGACATCTACCTTCTCATACCATTTTCCCACCGCAAACGGTTCGACAACACCCATTCCGGAGCCAACTGAATATACTCCTACATCTCTCCCGCCTGTTGAGACACTTACGCCTTCGCCAACTCAGCCTGGTCTGTCACCAAGCTGTCGGGCATTCTACAAGGCGCAGGCGGTATGTGTTCCCTCGATCCCTCTTTTCGAGTGTTGCTAACACGAAACCCGACAGGATGACAACTGTCAAGTGATCCTTGGCTTCGGCGTTTCAACCGAAGAACAATTCTTCGAATGGAACCCGGCCCTCGATGGCAACTGCAACGGTCTCTGGCTCGACTACTTTTACTGCATAGCAGCATACGATCCATTGGACACCGACAACCTGCCGCCTCTGGCCACCGTCACCTCGCGGCCTTCCAATGTTGCCGGCGGCACCACAGGCCTGTGTACCATCTGGTATCAGGCATCCAAAGTCGATACCTGTGACAGTATTGTTGGACGATTTGGGCGCTTCTCGCTCGCCGAGTTTCTAGAGTGGAATCTCGGCGTGGGAAGTGACTGTTCTGGCATCCAGGCTGGGTGGTCGTACTGTGTTGCCATTCCTGGCACGCCAACGGACCCCACGGGCGACCCTGATCAGCCGTCCATTCCGACGGGGACGCCTACTCAGACAGGCATCGCCACGGATTGCAGTAGCTTCTGGCTGGTCTCCAGGTGAGCTCGTAGCTCGTGTTGCTAGCTGGACTCGATACGCTAACATCTTTGCAGTGACGATACTTGCGCCAGCATTGCCGACCACAACGGCATCACTGTCGAGCAGCTCTTGACCTGGAACCCTGCTCTCGGTACAACGTCATGCAGTGGCCTCAAGGCAGACGTCTATGTTTGTGTTGCCACTGGAGGATCTAGCGGGAGTGCTACTTTGACTGCACCGCCAATCACTGCTACGACATCTCCGGCGTCTCCAACAACCACAACGGAGGCTACGATTCAGACGCCGTCTCCAATTCAGGTAAGAGTGGCCCTCCTTGCCTTTTTTTTTAAACTCCGTATATAATAGAATTGGCTGACTCTGTGACATAGGAGGGCATGGTATCTGGTTGCCGCAGGTTTTACTTCACTCTAGACGGCGACGGCTGCTGGGCTATTGCCAACGCCGCTGGCATAGACCTCAAGTAAGCAACTGAATCCCTCCCGCCATCCAGTGCGCTGCTGACCTTGAATTTCCCTCAGTGACTTCTATGCTTGGAATCCTGCAGTTGGTACAGATTGCTTGAACCTCTGGAGAGACACTTGGTACTGCATTGGTATTAGCGGTCCAGCGACGACAATCTCTGGCGGACCACCCGTGCCAACTTAAGTGACAATGGTGTGCTCAATAGAGTTCCTATTCATATGATTATAGCCAGTGTAGCCCGTAGATAATGAGATCTTCGTCCTTAACGTTCATGTCGTCTCTCCAATTTCGACCTGCGCCACTTCCAAAGCAGTAATTAGGTAGGATGGTTTCGGCCGACAAGTCCGTCTTTCCAAGCAGGAGCCAGTACCCGTTTATCCCTTTGTTTGGACCGGATAACTCACACCAATGCCGCTCTTTTTGCTTCTTGTAGAAGTGCTCGACCGTACGGCCGTCCTCTTTCGCCTTGTCGCGGCTCTGCCAAAAAAGGGAGCTAGGGACGGCGACGGTGCACTCACGAACTGTCGAAGGCAGTTGCCGCAGCATATTTTCGACAGGCTTCATGAGCTCTTGCAAATGAGTATAGGCAATTTTCCAAGGAGAAAACGCCCTCGCCGTCGTGCTTCTCAAGGAAAGGTGGAGGGTCTGCAAGTTACGGAAAGCGTCTGGCAGGTGGCCCATCAGGTCGCGGAAGGGCTCCTTCTGGCAGTACAGAGGTAATGGATTAACAGGGGGCATGTTTTCGGCAGGCAACATCCAGCCGTATGGAGAGAAGAAACACTGTATTTCCAGCCGAGGAACAGCGGCCCAACGATGCGGTAGGAAGAGCTGCTGTGCATGGCGGAGGATCACCATGTCTTGGATGCGGAACGTGTTGGTTCCAAACAGCACATCCAGGCCCTCGGCGTAGCTACAACACATGTTAAGGGAAGGCCTCCAGATGGGGACGGATCAATGGCTTACGCTTGACGACAACTGAGCAGCCAGCCCATGATGCCCAAAGAACATTTCAAGGGAGCTTCACCGGGCCAATGTTCACAGACATGGTCGTTGCTCGCGCAAGAATCATCACAAGGCTCACTAAAACGTGACCAGCTAGATGTACCCGAGGGGAACTTAGCATGGCAGACGCAGCTGTACCACTGCCACCGCTTCGTTTTGAGCTTGTACAAGGCAGGCGCGGATGCTAGTTCTTTCCCGGTAGGCCGCGGTGCTCGACGAAAACGATGTTCCTTGTTTGATGCATCCCGCTGCTCAATCCTAGGGCGGTCGTAGACGAGATCAATGTGGATGGTTTGCTCTCCAAACGCTTCAATGAGAATCTGCCGGCGGATCTCGAGGGGGATGCGCTCGAAGAGTCCAAAGTTGCCGCTTGGTTCACAGGAAGGAGGCGTAATCGGTCGCGACCGAGGGGTTGAGATTGCTGGGATTGCTGGAATCACTGGAAGGTCTGCTTCTGGAGCTGAGGGGGACGAATCTGGCTGTGGCTGCCTGGATGCCGACGAGCCAGGCCTGTGAAGTTTCCGAGCCAATTTAGCTAACATCGTGAGGAAAGAACCGTGCGACGGTTTGGGTTGCAGAATGAGAGCCGAGGAGCCTCGTAGCCGGGTGTTTCGCAGCCATAGGAGCGAACACCTGCATTTAAGTACTTTTGTCTAGCATCCGACTCCTCCTACCTCCAGAAAGCAACATGAGATGCAAGTCGAGCGAGGCAAGTGAGCGTGCATGGGTACGGTACCTACCCAAGGTACCCCTGACCCTTCCTCATGTCTTAGCTGCATAGAATAAGGTATGTAGGTATATGCATCTAAGGCAGGTAGGCAGTCCATAAGGGAAGTGCCGGACAACACGCGCTTGCTCCAGCGGGACGCGTTAATGAGCCCAGCGCGTTTCACTCCGTGCTCCGTGGCACCTTTTACCCATCAAGTGCCTCTCTTCTGCCATCTTCATCCCATACAAGCACGAGACCACCTCAAGCCAAAAAGTCCAACAACAGCTCTTTTCGTGGATAGTCATACTCCGCATACCTGGTAATCAACGGTGAGATTCTGCTTTCTTTCATGATCCTTTTTGAAAATAACAAATAACTGACCCAAGAGTAGGCATACCGTGCTAGCGACTCAGCAAGCACTGTCGTCCGGATCTGTCCAAGCTGCCGCGTCAAGTGAGCATCTCGTACTGTGCCAGTGGCCGAGGCCCCAGAAGACTGCCTGCAAGGTCGTCTAATCTCATCATCGACTGTGCATCTTCGTCCTGCACACTGTCCGAGAATTTAACCTCATCGCCCCCTTGACCGAACATTCAGTTAACCACGTACGCCATCAAGCTCCGGTTCGAACAAGGTTTTCCGGCCTAGCAAAACAGTTTTCCCATCACCTTGACCCATACACATCACCAAACACTCTGCAGTAGTAATGGCGCCCGCACGCCAACCGCCCCAGCCGTTCGCAAAGGACGAAAAGGTCCTCTGCTTCCACGGCGAGATGCTGTATGAGGCAAAAATTCTCGACATACAGAACGCTGAATCTGGCGAAGGCTTCCAGTACCGTATCCATTACAAGGGATGGAAGAACACTTGGGACGACTGGGTTTCTATCGACCGCATTCGTAAATTCACTGAGGAGAATAAGGAGTTGGCCAGCCAGTTGCACGCCCAGATGAAGGATCTCCGCCAGAAGAGCAGTGCCAAGGCCCCAAAGAAGGGAGCTCGCGCCAATGGAACCGACTCAGCCCGCGGTAGTGAGGAGCGGACTGCGGGAGTTGCTGCCAGCGGTCGTGGCCCTCGACGGGCGAGAGATTTTGATCTGGAACAGGTGAGTTTGAAACGTCCTTTCCTTCAGTATTGTTACTTTGTCTGCGTTCTTCGGGCCTCGATTTCTCCCGCCTGGGTCATTTCTGGGTGTCTGCAAGGTCTGGGCACGTCATGATGTTTCGTGAAACGACACGATAAAGAGGAAACGAATTGGGGGACAACAAGGGGTGAATAGCTTCAGGTCGGGTGGGGCCATCAAGGTCGGCGTGCAGACCCGGAGGGCATGCAGAACCACTCACCTTGGGCCTTTGTGCGAAGGCCTTGACCTTTCGAGGTGGCTGGGCCGCTTTTCGTCTGAAGGACAGCAAAAGCGGAAGGCGAAAGGGTCTTTACTTCCCTCGACGTTCTTGCCCACGAGCAGTTTTCCCTCGACAAAATTCTTTTCGCCAATCACTTTTACAACCAAATCCTTTCTCCAATACCTTGGTCGCTGGTCTCGACAAATTTTCAACGCCAAAACATACAACCCGCTGGCTTCGGGTCTTCTTTTCTCAGTAATTCCTTTCTTCCATAATTTCGTCCACACCGAAATTCCCATCGCCAACATGAGTGTGTCTTGGGTATCGGCCGATTGCCAGCGTGGCTGGAGGCACGAACAGCAAAGAAATCCTCATACCCGTGAACCTTCACCAGAGGTTTTCGCTCGATTCTCGACTTACTACCGCGCCCCTGTCATGGCCGGCCAACAGCAGGTCGTGGAAGAGAATGAGAACGAGGGCGAAGAGAAGGATTACGACTATCGTCGGCCCGAATCATCTACAGACGAAGAAGAAGAGGACTACGTGTACAGGCGTCAGCAGTGGTTGGTAGGCGCCGGCAGCCCCTCTATTAGCGAGGACGATTGGGTCGGATACTCAGAGGACGGCGAAGCCGAGTCGAGCCAGCCCGCCGGCCTCAGAGACGGCGAAAATGACACCTCAAGCCACTTCGAAATTGACCCTCACGACCTTCTCAGAGAACTAGAGGGACGCAACTACAGAGTCGCTGACGAATACTCGGGCTACGACGGTGTCGACGAGAGTGTTCTTCGCCTAGCCGCCGTCCAAGACGACTATTACGACGGAGACTGCGAGGATAACGAGTCTTGGTGGTACGATGATATGAACGATAACGAGGTTCTGGACGACAATGCATACCGCCACGACGAATTTCTCGAGCGTTGGGGAGCTGTTGACTGGCACCAAGAGCCAAGGCAAAGCGAGGACGCGCCCATCTCACCCCGAACCAGAGCTGGTACTCCTGGCAGCCCTGCCAGTGTTGTCAATGACTGGAATGACCTCAGCGATTCCAGTGACTCCAGCGTTGAGTTCCTCTTTGAATGTCAAGCCTGGGATTCGTCAACAAACAGCAGTGGTAGCAGCATCGACACTCAGCTGTCTTCCTTCTCCGACACTTCAAAACGTGAGAGGTCGAAATCGCTAGAGGCCTTGCAAGATTCAGTCCAGGTAGACTCGCTACGTCGCGCAGTCATTCACCGCGAGAGCAACAAGCGAAAGCGGGAGGACAGCGTCGAATTTCTCTTCGAATTTGAACGCAACGTCAGACGGAAACACAACAATTCGATCTAAATCCTTCACAAGCAATTTGCACAGCAGATACTACGCGGCTGGTACCGCACCGGCTTCGACGCTTTGGCAGGAACTACCCAAGAACGCACTTGCCCAAGCCACATCTCACATCTCCGAAGCCTCCAAACCACAACTGGTTCTCCATCTTGGCCTTTCACATTAAAAAGTCTGCCGCCTCGACTAATTGCAACTTGGTCTCTTCAACTTCATTCGCCATCCCTCTTAATAACCTCTCAATTACACACATCATGGCGACTAGCACCACGGGCAAAAGACGCATCCGCAAACCTCGACCAGCGGATGCCACAAGGCGGCGAGCGCGCGATTCCAAAAACACTGGCTGGAAGGAACCACGCCTGGCTGCGGACTACTTGTGCCAGCCGGCTCCTCGCACCAAGACATATATCACCAAGGATGGAAGGACCAACTTCGACGGTCGCTATGCTCTTAAGCCCAAGCCCCGCAAGAGGGAACAGCCTGTCCGTCAGAAGCGAGGCGCCAACTCACCGCCGGACAAGCCAAAGGAAGAAGTCAGCTCAGAGCACTATGACCTTGCAACCCCACGGCTACCAGAAACCGTATGTTGGACTACAGGCAACTGGGAGAAATCGCACGGCCAGGAGCCCAGTGGCTGCGGCATCTTGTTTTCCTTTTTTCATGTTGCGATTACCAGATTACACCTGGTGAAAATACTAATAGGTCTACAGGAGGATAGTTTCCATGCTCGTCCATCCATCAAGTTGCCCATTCCCGATCACATCAAGGCGATGCTCGTGGACGACTGGGAGAACATCACCAAGAACAACCAGCTGGTTCCTCTTCCCCATCCTCATCCTGTCGATGAGATCCTGAACGATTACTTGGCTTTCGAGAAGCCCAACAGAGAGGACGGCTCAGCCAACATGGATATTCTCGAAGAAGTCCTCGCTGGTCTCCGCGAGTACTTTGAGAAGTCACTCAGCCGCATTCTTCTGTACCGGTAAGTCCTGCTGATAAGTGACAATTGACACACCAAGCTAATATGACCCAAGCTTTGAGCGCCCCCAATACCACGAGATCCGTAAGGAATGGGAGAAGGCCGGTGAGAATGACAAGAACAAGTCTGTGTGCGACACCTATGGTTCCGAGCACTTGTGCCGCCTGATGGGTAAGTTCACTAAATTCCCCACAGAGTACCAGCACTAACAAGAAGCAGTTTCCTTACCTGAGCTGGTTGCCCAGACAAACATGGATTCTCAGTCCGTTGGCCGTCTTCGCGAGGAGCTCTCCAAGTTCACTGTCTGGCTTGGCAAGCACGCGAAGAACTACTTCGTCAGCGAGTACGAGACGCCCTCCCAGGAGTATATCGATAAGGCACGGGGTTTCTAGAGAAAGGATGTACCTGCCATCGATGTGCTCAACGGGCGTAAGCCTCACTGATAGCATTCGACTTGCCAACTTGTCACACGCCGTTCATATCATTTTGGGCCCTGCTCTCAATCTTCGAGGGGAAGTGTTTTTTTGAGAGTAGAAGAGGGGACATCATGAGAGGAGACTGCTAGTCTCAGGTTCGCTCAACAGATATGGAGGTTGAGAAAATACATAATTACTTTTCGCGGAGCTTTGTTTGCTCAGGGAACCTCTGCGATGGGAGAGGGAAATCGGTCATGGTTCTTAGCATAAGTCTTTTCAGTCACTTTTTTGGTGATTCCCCGCAAACGGTCAATCAGTCAGGTAGCCTTGGTCATTACTAGCAAACCCAGGCTCAATAGAACAGATGAATCAGAGAATCATGGAATTGAGTGAACTTTTGATTTATTGTGTTAAAGACTGCGCCGATTCTCGAGTCGCAGGTGTTGTACATGCCGTCATGTTTTGTACAGATCGTGATGATAGTACACGACTGGACTTTCCAAAGTCCACTAACCAGAGCAACGATATCTGGCTACCCTCCTCCCTCGCAGTATCCTCTCCGATGTTTCTCGCATGTCGGTTTTGATCCCCATCCCATCACTCCTCTCTCTCCCCTCCGTTGGCGCCCCTTCATCCAATATCTCACCGCGCAACAGCCTTCTCGACGTAGAACCCGGGATCCGGCCTCCTCGCCTCCTTCATCTCGAACTTGCTCATCGGGCGGTCGACCTCGTCGACCTTGACCAGCTCCTTGACCTTCATGATCATACCGGCGAACTCGGGCTTGACGGGGTGGAAGACGGTCTGCGAGCGGCGGTGGAGGCCGAGGGCCTCGAGGACGCCGCGGGTGTTCTTGGGCAGGCCGATGGCCGAGCGGTGCAGGGTGATGCGGAAGAAGGACATTGCGATCGCGCGACTTTTGTAGCCGTGTGTCGTGGGTGGGTTGGGTCGATGGGTGGACGGTTTGCGCCTCGATCGCTGGCGTCGTTGGTCGTGGGGTGGTGGTGTTTCTGTGGCGGGGAGAGTTAGCTTCGCCGAATCGTTGACTGTGATGAGTATTGGAGAGCGCACAATTGACTACCTGCCGTGGCAGTTCCGTTCGTCCCGTCGTAAATGTCGTGAGGCTCAAGCACCCTGTCGCTGATGCTGGTCTGGAGGGAACCAAAAATCATTGAAGCTCCCGTTGGAGTTTTGGTGGTCCGTGCGTCAATCGGACGGAGTTTCCCGGTGAAGGGGGTCCAGCTTTGCTCCCTCGGGGTGGGTGAAAATCGCAGTGAAACGCACTTGCGCTCTCGGACCATGACGCTCAGTAACAGCCTCAAAAGCGTCCAAATCGGGTCACAGACGAATGCGCGCAGGCACGCTGGATGAGACTCAATTTTCTTCGTCAGTAGCATTAGATACTTTCGCAGGAATTTACGATTCTCACTTGAACCTAGAATAATTCGTCACATTCTGGAATCACTTGGCACCTGAAACTAACACAATCTGTTCGCAAATTTCACGCAAATTGTGAGCGCAAATAAGTTGTGATGTCCGCTGCCGGCAATTATTCGACCCATCATGCTTCCTTCCTCAGGTATTTTTGGAAGCCTGGAAGTGGTAAACATATCTTTTTCGTTCCCCCGCAAAAAGACACTGTAGGAATGAGTTGCACGGCTTCGATTGTGACGTCCATATCCAAAAGATACACTTCAAAGCCAGTAACCTCAGTGTCAAGTGGTGCTTATTCAAGTAAAGGTCACCTTTCCTTAGCTTCGGAAAGTCCAGCAATACGGTACACATGCTTTCCAATATGCCAACACGGCTACGACGACTGACGCTATCACCCGTCCATACCCGTCCATGGTCGCCTCTAGCCACGCTTGTTTTTGGTATTAGCAGCCTGGCTAATACCACAAACGCCTTTTCAAGAAGCCTAGCACTAAAAGTGGCCGAGTCAAGTTGTATTGCGCACGCGACACTCACAATGAGCCAAAGCTGTAACCGCGTTCTGGACCAACAGAGGCCCCGCCGGAGCCAACTCCGACCAGGCATAACCACAGCCAATGCAAATTGAAGTCACCGGAAGAAGACCATTAGATGATGAAAACGGGCAAAACCATTAATGTAGTCCTTTAAGGACCACCAGCACTACACGTATATAGCTTGTCGTACAAGACGCCATTTAGCACACCATCATCCCTCGCATGACGTTAAAATCATTTACTCCATTTCTATAGCCACATCCCGTGGCGACCCATGATCCTCCCCCGCTAACCTTAAATCCCTTACATCTGAACCTCCACTCTGCCCTCGGTGCCTGGCGGGCCGGAGCCAAGCTGGGGGAGGATGTAGGTAATGTCATCCCACGGGTGACGGTACAGACCAGTGCGCAGTCTCTTCTGGTCGAGGTAGTGGGCAATAAGACCGATGGAACGGCCGAGGACGAACAGACCGTTGAGGACACCCATCTTGAGGTAGTCCTCGGCCTCTTCAGAGGAGAAGGCACCGCAGTTGCGCATGAGGTCGACGAAGCAGACAGCGATGCAGCCGTCAACGTTGAGAATGAGGTTGTCCTTCTTGGAGGTGGTGACGGTCTCGACAGCCAGGGCGTAGTCGAGGAGCTTGTGGCTGGGGAACTTGGCCAGGACGTACTCCTTGACCAGCTCGACACGGAGATCGGGGTTGTTGCGGGACTTGACACGGTGACCGATACCGGGGATGAGCTTGTTCGCCTTGCGCATGTTGTCGACGAACTCACGGGGGCTCAGGCCCTTGTCGAAAGCCTTGGTGAACTCCTCAGCGGCACCGTCAAGGGCACCACCGAAACGAGAACCAATGGTCAACAGACCAGCGACGAGCGAGGAGATAAGGTCCTTGCCGGCACGGGTGGTGATGATGGTGTTCATGGCACCGGACACGGCGGGACCGTGGTCGGCAGTGAGCATGAGAACCATCTCGAGGAACTTGGAGGCGTAGGGGGGAAGGCGGCGACGGAACCACAGGAGAGACATGACACCACCAATGCCGATCTCCTCCTTGAAGACGTCCGAAATGGGCATGCCAGCGTACAGGAGCTCCTGGCCACGGTCGTCGGAGATGGTGGAGATGAAGGCAGCGGGCTTACGGATGAGACCAAGCTCCTGGGCCCAGGAGTAGTCAATGGGGATCTTGGGAACGACAGGCTCAGGCTGGGGCTTGATGGTGCCGTTCTTGACGAGGGTGTCGTAGACACCCTTGAGGGTCTGGGGCATGTCCTCGAAGGTATCGGGGACGAAGAAGCCAGCCTCCTTCATCTTCTCGTTCTTGGTCTTGGCCGTCTCCAGGGTGGAGTTGGCGAAGGCACCAGCGTGACCGAACTGAACCTCAGTCTTGAACATGCTGGCGCAAGTACCAATGGCCCAGGCAACAATGGGCTTGGTGATGATACCGTCCTCGACGGCCTTGATGACCTTGTACTCCTCAACACCACCAACCTCACCGAGCAGGACGAGGATCTTGCAGTCGGGGTCGGCCTGGTATCTGAGCAAGTGGTCGATGAAGGTGGTTCCGGGGTACCTGTCACCACCGATGGCAACACCCTCGTAGACACCGTCGGTGTTGTTGGCGATAATGTTGTTCAGCTCGTTGGACATACCACCAGACTTGGAGACGTAACCAACGGAACCCTTGCGGTAGAGCTTGGAGGCGACGATGTTGTCCATCATGCCACCGGTGTTACCGATCTTGAAGCAACCGGGCTTGATGCCACCGACGGTGGCGGGGCCAATAATGGTGACACCCTTCTGCTGGGCCTTGTGGGCAATCTCACGGGCACGCTGGGAGATTTGTTAGTCTCGTACGAGCAATTGGCCGGGACAATGGCAGAAACTTACGCGCTCAGGAACACCCTCAGCAATGATGGCAATGGTCTTGATCTGAGGGTTCTCCATCAGCTCCATGGTGGAGCTGTAGACACTACGGGAGGAAGCGAAGTTGACAACGACGTCAACGTCGGGGTGCTTGGCTATGGCCTTGTTGACCTCCTGGTAGACGGGCAGAAGAGTCTCGCTGGTTCCCCAGTACATCTTGCTGACGAACTGGCCGCCGAAGGTGTAGATGATACCGGCAACGGAGGGGGTCTTGCGCTTGCAGATGAAGTCGAAGTCCAGCATGCCCTGGACGGCGCGGGGCTGCAGACCATAGACGAAGCATCTGGTCTTGTCGTTGAACAGAGCGTGTTCGGGGAGAGGGCTCAAAGGACGGCTGGGAGCGCTGAAGCGTGTGATGTTGTCGTTGGCAGACAGGCCGCTGGCTGCCTTGGCGCCATTGGCACCGTTAGCGGAGGGAGTGGCCGCAGGCATTGTGAGAGTCGAGCTTCGTCGGTGGGGGAAATCTCAACAATAGGAGGGGAAAGGGGAAAAAAAAGTCTGGCGAGGGGTAACTCGGTCAGCAAGCTTGTCAAAGCAGACAATGGACGCCAGAAGCAACGAAGAAGATGTCTGCCCGCGAGAGGAAGTTGCTCCAAGTGAGGATTTCAAGGTGTAGGTGGAGGAGGAGGAAGTATGGCAGAAAACAAACGAGTCGGAATTGTGGTGGGGAGTAGGTGAGATTTCAGGAGGGAGTCGGAGGACGACGTTCGCAGAAGCTGGAATCGTTGGATCTGCGAGGCTACTGCTCATCGGCAGCTGGGGACACCACCAGACAAATAGTGGACCTTTGAATTGGCGAAGCCCCAGCTCCTTGGGGGAGACGAGTAGTGCGACCGGGTGCGTATGTCGATCGAAGCGGGTGCGAAGGCGACGGAGGTGGTGGCAGAAAGGCGGGCGGAGAGGCAGAATGTCACGACAGGGGTGGTATGGTGGGATGGATTCTGGTGACGGTGTTACTGACCTGGCAATGAGCGATGTTGGTGATGGCGGCACAACAGCAAAGTCCAGCTTCTTTCTTTTGTCGAGCTGACGGAGGGTTCGAGAGGTTCGAGGACGTCGGGGGAGGAGAGCTGGCGAGAGGAAGGAGAAGAAGAGGGAAGAAAAGAGAGTCGGAGATGCGAAGGGAGGGGATGAAGACGGCGGTCGAGGGCGTAAGTAGTTGAGTCGACGACAGCAGGGTGTGTGGGATCTTTTTTTTCTTTCTTCTCCAGCGGGAATCGGCAGGGAGGGTACGGTGTGAGGCGTGAGCGCAGGAGGACGGGTACTTCACTGCGACGGACGTATGCGTGGTGTGCGGTTTGTGTGAGGTGATGGTGAGCAGGGATTGTTGACGGCGTCGTTCGGTGGTCGAGATGTATCTTTGGGGGGTATCTCTGGTCAGGGAGACAGGCCCAAGCCAAAAAGCAGGTACTTGAGACCAACGGAGCAGACCAGGCCACGCCGAAAAAAAAGGTCCAATCCCAATCGAGTCCCAATGCTTGAGACGAGGGCAAGGTTATTTCCCCAAACAATGCCCAGCGGCGGCAGGAACAGGCGGGCAGATTGAGTGACGGATGACGGACCTGGCGTGTAAGGTGTGCTGCGCTGTGCTGTCGGGTGTTGCTGGTGCTGGTGCTGCTGCTGCTGCTGCTGCTGCTGGCACTGATGCTGAATTTGGCGCAGTGACCACAAAAAAGTCACTGGTGGTGTGTGGAATGGGGGATGATGGGGAGGGGAATGGAGACTTCCGTCATGCGACGGCCGAAAGAGTTGGGGAAGTTCAGGCTGAATGGGGCGTTCTGATTGGCCGTGTTATTGTTGAAGTGTTGAATTCCAGCGGGCAGGGAAGGGAGGGAGCGATGGGACGGGCAGGGAAGCGGCAAGCAAACGACAAACGGTACCGGTTGGACCCTTGGTCCCCGCTTCTTTTTTGGCGGACCCCAGGACGCTGGAACACTTTGCACAGGGTGAGGAGCTACTGGACAAAATGTGAGCTGCTCTGCCCTGCTTGCACTTGGCAGCCCTGCGAGCAATGCCTGGCACGCCCTGTGAAGATGGACTTTTCCATGCCGCAGCTGCACAGCGCAGCTTCCGGGGCATTTCACAGGGCGGCCACGCATGTACCGATACCTGCCCCGTCCGCGGTGCCGCAGTGGTGTCCGCACCCCGTCTCACGGCGTACCTGCACAAGCCTAGCTTACGCCCATGCCTATCGAAGGTAGCTTATGCCCATGCCTAGCTGAGACTGAGAGCGACACCTCATCCTCACCGGGGACGGCGAGCCTGCAAGAGAAGAATACGGGAAAGAGAGAAATCGACCCCAGCCCAGCGCTACTGAGCTCCAAAACTCCAGAGCTCCAGAGCTTCTAAACGGAGCAAACCCGCCTACCTACCTAAGGTAGTGTGCATCGACGGACTAAACCCGAACGAACGAACAGACGACCTGCACCCACTAAGGCCAAGGTACCATGCCACCAAGGTAGGACTGGCGTGGTCTGAGAGATTGAATGAGACTCCAAAGGAAGGAATAGCACACTGGCTTGCATGCTTGCAAGGCAATAAGCAGGACTGAGAGGCATCGACAAGTCCAAACCGCCCGCCCGCCAGTCACCGCAATGTGGTGTGTCGGTCTTGTAGGTAGGTAGCCCTCCTCCCGTGGGTTCCCCGCCCCGACCAGTCCAAGTTGAGACCAACCGGCTGGCGCTTGACCGCAACAATGGCCGGGAGGCGCGTGCCAGTCAGTGCTACCCTGGTTGGTTTGTCTCAAAAAGCGTGCGGCATGGCGGCAGGGCGGCAGATTCAAGGTTTGGTTTGACCGCATCTCTTGTCTGCATCTGCTGCTGCGCGATGCTTCCCCTTCCTTTCGTGACCTTCGTCTCTCGACCAATACCCTCGGACTGGATTGTCAGGGAGGATCGACATTCGACAGCTTCGGGGCCTGCGTCGCCACGACGGTGACCAGGTAGGCCGGTGTCAGGGCCAGCCATCCCATCCAGCCAAGCCGAGTTGATGGGCAGGCAGGTCGATAGTCAATCAATCAATCTGAACACTTGTTCATGCTAGTACGGATGATACTCTCCCCCAAGAAAACACACTCGTCTTGTGAGGCGCTCAGCTGTATTAGTGGGGGCGAAGCGGTCACTAGAACAGCCTCCTTCCTGGTCCTTTTGCGGCATGCGATTGGGGGTGGTATCCGTCAGCTAAGGTATTTTGTGTGTGTAAGAGAGTTGCAGAGGGTGCCCGAGTGTGCGTGCAAGTCCTGCATGTACGAATACATGACAAGAGTATTGGGCCACTCGCTGCCGCAGGAAACTAGTTAGGTAGAGAAAAATGGACGCATCTGCCCCTCTGCGCGAGAAAAAAAATTACAAGCATGGGAAGAAAAAAAAATCGAGAAACTTGAAAATGCAGCGGAACAAGGCGGCGATAATCGTAACTGCGAAGCACAACACTGCAAAACCACGGCCGAAACAGACGCGGACGGAGGCGAGGGCCACTTTCGCACTTGCTTAACAAGGACGAGGACCCTCTACCTGACACTCGACGCAGGAATTTTTTTTTCGAAGCCGCCGATGATCGAAGTTTTCGATTCCAGCCCATGTCCACATCTCGCAGACCAGCAGCCCAAACGGGCATGATATCGATTCGCATCCATGTTTGTTCAAACCTCGCATGCCCCGAAACCCGGCGTGCCGCGTCCACCTCCGCCGGTTTTCGGTGCTCCCCATCATGACTCCGACCACCGGGCATTGCGCTCTGCACCCTCACTGAGGAAATGCACCGCACACATTTCCCATCGGATCGGTCCTGCACACAGTCGGCCAGACTTGCGAGGGCTCCATCGTGGCTTGGGCACCTTGCTGGAGGATATTGATTGGAATGCCCAACCATCAAGCATGCCCATGCCATGCCACGCCATGCCATTCATTGCCAGGCCTTGTAATGCCATGGCATGCCACACCATCTCTTTTTTTAGGGAGTCTGACTGTGCCACTGGTCGGTCCAAGGTCTCACTCGGAACTTGGATGACTGTGCCTGTGCCACCTCACCGGTCCTCGTCCCCTTGGGAATTGTCCAGTGATTCCCATCGGATCCCGTTCCAGCGCCATGGGCAGCAGGTACACTGACTGGGAAAGGGACGGGACTTGACACAGCCGGGCCACCGTCGCCGTCCGTTGTGCCACAGCGACGAGAAACGTCCGAAGTCCAACTGCTTATCGCACGCAGCGCACGAGTCCAAACGAAACGGCGGTCCTCATCACTGGGATTCCGTTGTGTCAACGACCGGTGCAAGTGCGCGGTGCAAAGACAGGTTTCGGGAATAGGACGACGGAGGGCTTCGGATCTGAGATGAGAGAATCGTCTGGAACCGCAATAGCCATCATCTGCGAGATTGCCGCGCTCCATCTTGTCTCCTCTTCCCGTCCCGTCGCTCGGTTGTGTGTGTCTGTCGTGGAGCGGTGCCCGGTGTGGTGTGCCCAATTGTTGCTGTCCACAGTTCCTAGGTACTCGCACTCGCCGGGTCCCGTTCCGTTGCGTTGTCGTTGCGAAATTCGGCGGGCTTTTTGGCGTTGCATCCAAGGCCAGTGTGGTCCAACACTTGCTGCAAAAATTACCGCCCTGGTTCCTGGTTCCCAGTCGTCACCTCTTCCAAGCAAGCAGGCCAGCCCACCTCAAATTCTCGCCCTCTCACAGAAGCCAGAAGTGAATCCAGTGAGTGACTTGAAAAGGTGCGAGGTCCACTTAAACCTCTCAACAACCAGTGCCTGTTGTCCCCCAGACAATTTTTTTCCCCTTGCTGGCTTCCCCCTTCCTTTCCTGTTCCATCCTCACGCGAGAACTGAGCAAGAACTTCGGCCAGGTGCAGGAATTGCTAGCTTCAGGTACAGGTACTTGCCCCCCTTTCCTAGCCTTTCCCGCCTCTTCCTCCTTTTTTTCTTTTTCTTTTTTTGGTGGTGTTTTTTCTGTGTGCACCGCCTGTTCCGTTGCTTGCCCAGCTTTGGGCTACCGCTGTTGTTGCTTGGAGCCGTTGCCGTTGCTGCTGCTGCTGCTGCGTGCAGTGAAAGTGCAGTCCGTTTCGGTGCTGCTGAAGCTCTCCCGGCCCAAGCTGCTGTTGCTGCTGGTGCTGGTGCTGCCCCTCGTTGGTGCCGTCACTTTCACCGCCCGCCATTGCCCCCCCTCCCAAAAATAAAAATTGCCCTGCCCAAAGTACCTGGGCCCGCCCCAAATTCCCCCTCAAGGTCCGAAAAAGAAGAGCTCCCCTCCTCCCCTCCTTCGGCCGGATTCCCACAGTGCCACACTCCGCCAGATACCCCACCCTGTGCGCAAGCACGTACCACCTCGCACCTCACCCCAAAACTTTTTGGCGTGGTCCCCTAGCTTCCAAAAGGTGAATCCACCGTCCACCCGATTTCCCACTCTCACACCCCCGGTCGGTACCTGGCGGCGCTGCGTGCCCCCAATCATGTACCTCATCCTTTCACCCCTCCTCCCACCCCTCCCCTCCCC
>JAKMXA010000459.1:0-35997 GCA_025328625.1 Colletotrichum sp. SAR11_240
ATAAACTTTTAGCTAGATATCTAAAGAAAAAACTTACTTTTAGCCACCCTAGAATAAGAAAAAGCAGTATCCTACTTATATTATATTATAGTATAACTTATCTTAAACCTTACCTCACTATGTTAACCTATAGATTTCTTGCTTAACTAAATTATCCTTTTAGGGGTACTTATTTTCCCTCTCTTTAGGGGTACTTTAGACTTAACCCTTTAGGGGTACTTTAGGCTCAGCCCTTTAGAGGTATTTGCATAGACTTAGCTATAGGCAGCTATTACCTAACTTTAATACTTTATAACTCACTTGCTATAAGCGCTATAGCTATAAGGCTTAGTGTGCTATAGCCTTACTGGCGCCCTCTATAGCTATAAGGTAGCACCTATACCTTTTAGGCCTACCCTACACCTATCTATTGCTAGTATTTTAAACTTTAAACCTAGATTTTTCGCCTGCTATATATGCTATAGCTATAAGGCTTGCACTACTAGAACCACTATAAACAGCTCTATAAGGAGCCTATAAGCCCCTATAGCCTTACATTATAACCTAGTTTTTCGTTTAGAGGTATTAGTTTTATACCTTTTAGGGGTACTTTAGACTTAAACCTTTAGGGGTACTTTAAGCTTTGCTTTTAGGGGTACTTATTTTCCACCCTTTTAGGGGTACTTAGAGCTTTAGGACGTAATATCTTACTTATTATACTTACTGTAGCTATAGTAACTATACTGTTAAAACTGCTATAAGTAGCTCTATAAGTAGGCTATAAGCCTCTATAGCTTTATACTGTTACTTAGTTTCTCATTTAGGGGTACTTTAGGCTTAACCCTTTAGGGGTATTTATGCAGACTTAGCTGTAGGTAAAGTAGTAGCCTAACTTTAATGCCTTATAACTCCCTCACTATAGATGCTATAGCTATAAGCTTTACACCTCTAAGACTGCTATAGATACTTTATAGCTTCACCCTACTAACTTAGTTTTCCTTTTAGGGGTACTTACTTTACACCTTTTAGGAGTATTTATAGCTCTACTTTTAAGGGTATTAAGAACGTCCATATAAACTTAGGCGTAGGAAGGGAGAGGCTATAACTATATGAAAGGTTTTAGGGGTACTTTAGGCTTTAGTATGCAGCTCACACGCCCTTTAGGGGTACCTAGCTGTATACTTAGCTATTTGCTACACTTGTTAACCTTCTTAGAGTCTCTTTAGAGGTATTTATACTAACTTAGCTGAATTAACTACATGAGGTGGTCTCTCTAGGTAGGGCCCTCTTAGGTCCTCTCTCTCTATCTCTCTATATACTAAAACCTCACGTTCTTGCAGCGTAGTAGCTGCTAAGTTTATGAGGAAATTGAGGTAAAGGAGGGCTTACCTTTAGTAGATTGTAATAATAAGGCTACTCTACTACTTATAGGACTTTTTTATATATCTAAGTTATCTGTAAAGGATTTAACCCTACTTATACTGAAATTATAATTTATAAAATACTACTACTTATTTTAAGAGCAGTAGAGGAATTACTTACTAAAACGCTAAGCTAAAGCTTATTTATATCTATCTATATATATGGGAGGTATTATTATATTCTAGTATAGATTCTAACTTAGAGGTGTTTAGCTATTATCTAGTAGATAGTAGCTTTATAGTACTACTTAGTTAGATAGCTGTAAAAACTAATTATCTAAATAAGTAGTTCCTCTTATATTAAGCTTAATTACTATTATAATAAGGTTATTAGTAGGGTAAAACTAACCTATCTCATAATAGTTTAAACCTAGCTTATATTCTCTATTAGTAAGTAAATAATCTAATACTTACTAAATTCTACTTCAGTATAATAGGAAGAGCTAATATTAAAAGATTAAAAAGTGATATTATTATAAACGCTTAGCTGCTATAAGCTAGTTCTATAATACCTATAAGCTGTATATAGCAGCTTATTTTATGCTTCTTAGCTGATGTAGCTAGTAGATATAGCACCCTCTTAGGTAGGTGTAGCTTATACCTTAAGTAGGAATAGAATACTTCTAAGGATGTGTCCTCTCCTACTAATACCTTACTAAGCGTTAAACTGCTAGGGCTCTTTATCTTAAGTTAAGGATTTTAGTATAGCTTTAGTTAGCTGCAGATTATCTCTATTTAATATATTATTAGCAGTCTTAGTAATTAGATTTAACTATAGGGCTATTAACTCCTATAGGTTATTAGCGTTAACCTTAAGTACTTCCCTATATCTAAGTGTTTTGCCTACTTCCCCCTAAGCGTTATAGAGGGGGGAGCAGACTAGCTGCTGCTTTGCTATTATAAGACTTTCTTAGACTAATAGTTAATCCCTATAGTAACTTTTCTAGCACCTCTAGCCTTAAATTTTAAGGGACTAAAAGATTAATAGGCTACACTTTTATAGTTTATATTCACACTGAAAATCAAAATTAAGGGGACTTTTACCCTTTTATTCTACTAGAGATTTCTGTTCTCTATAAGCCCCCCTTAGGATACTTATATTATAGTTTAATAGATATGCTGCCCTAGCTAAACTCCCTACCTAATAATATCTTTAACTTAGGTTAGCCTGTAAAGGACCTTAAAACTAGAAGTTAGATGTAAATCTAGCCCTGCTTTATTAAATAAGTAAAAAAATAATAGGAGTAGTAGTATTTCACTAGCGCTAAAGCTTCTACCTATTCTATACCTCCTATATCTTTTTATAATATTAAACTAAAGTTAAGCTTAATAAGGTCTTCTTTCCCTACTGATTCTACTAAGCTTATTCCCTTAGCTATAGTTTTACTAGATAGTAGATAGAGATAGTAGGAATCTTATTAATCTATTTATATATATCACTAATTAGATAATAAGGTATTTAGCTACCTTAAGAGAGTTATAGTTACTCCTACTATTTACCTGCACTTAGTTAAATTACTTCACTTTAATATTTAGAGCACTAAGCAGAAATTATATTGCGTTAACACTACTTTCTAGCTATTATAATGCTATATTTTAATTAGACAGTTAGATTCCCCTTATCTATACTAGTTCTAAGTTAGTTATTAACTATATACTAGACAGCTAAAGCTTACTAAAGGCGTTAGAACTTAGATGTTAGAAGCTTCTAACTAGAAACCTAGCTAGTAGTAACCTACTCCTAAGCTATCTGCCTAAAGCCTAATATACTTAACCCTTAGAGCTAATCCTTATCCTAAAGTTATAGATCTATTTTGCTAACTTCTCTTATCTATATTATTCTATTAACTAGAGGCTATTCACTTTAGAGACCTACTATAGTTATAAGTATAACCTAGCGTGAGAATTATTCCTTCCTATAGATTTTTAAGAGATATTAAGAGCGCACTAAACTTAATAGAAATGCTAAGCTCTTCTAGCTGTTAAACCCTAACTCTAGATAAACTAATTTCAGAGTGATAGACTATTAAGAAAAAAAGAGAACTCTACCTAAGGCCCCCACTATTATCTCCACATTTAATTATATTACTATGTAAAACCTATATCTAAATGCTAAAATATTAACTAGCTTCCCTTTCGCTATATAAAGCATAAATACCTCTTTAAAATAGAACTTCCCTATAGCTTAAGATTAACTAACCTATATCTAACTGCTATTTATATAGAACTTTTCCCTATTTTAGTCCTTTAAGTTCTTATTAAAGTATTTACTACTACTACTAAGATCTATACTAGAGGCTATTCTACTTAAGCTTACACCTTAAGCTTTATTATAACCTCTATATCTACCTACTCCTCAGCATATTATTTCTACACTAAGGGTAAAGTATAAGTGAGACGCTTAAGCGCTATCTATTTTCAGGGCTAATATATTTAGCAGGTGAGTTATTATATAGTCCTTAGTAGATTCTAACTTCTATAGCTACTATCCTACTATCAAAATATACTAACACCTTTTATAATATCTAATAAGCATCTACTCTAGCACCTTAACCTCACGTTTAGTTTATCCTACATCACTAGTTCTGCTTACTAAAAATAGCCTATTAGTATTAATATATTTAAATACCTATATTTAATTAAGTAATAAAAGCTTCTTATATATTTAAAGTTTAAGAATAAATAAAAGCAATATAGCACCCCTAAGTCCCTAATTATTTGCTTTACCTTATAAAACTAAGTTTAACACTACTATCTTAAGAGAAACTTCAGCAGAAACCAGCTACTAGAAGGTTTAATTAGTCTTTCACCCCTATATGTATATTTAACGATCGATTTACACATCAGAACCACTACAAGCCTCTACTAAAGTTTCCTCTAGCTTCACCTTATATACATATAGTTCACCTTCTTTTAGGTCTAACCCTATATACTCTTACTTAAATCCATCTAAAAACATTAAGATCAGTTAATAATACGCTAAAGCTCTCACCTATATTCACTTTTATTACGTATAAGGGTTTAACACTTAAACACTTATATATAAAGTTAACTCCTTAGTCTATATTTTAAAATAGGTTGCTAATAACTATTATGCTAGCATCCTTATAGAACGCATACCTCAGCCTACTAAAAAGTATTATATAATAAGCTATAACACTCCCTAAAGAGAGCTATATTCTTAAAGCTTTTATCCCTAACAGCAAGCTGATACTAACTTAAGCTAGTAAAATGCCCTAGCTATAAGAGCTAAGTAATTTACTAGACGTAAGTTTAATTATAAGCGCTTCCCTTTTAATAATTTTATATACTATTTAACCCTCTTTTTAAAATGCTTTTTATCTTTTAATCACTCTACTTATATACTATTAGTCTCTAGCTAGTATTTAGCTTTAGAAGAAATATACCTCCTATTTTAAGCAGTATTCTTAAACTACTTAACTTATTAAAGGAGCTTTATAAAAGCTTAATATCTAACTATATAGAGCTTTCACCCTCTCTAGCGTCCTATTCTAAGGAACTTAGAAGGTACTACACTAAAAGCATCCTCTGCAAATTATAACTTAAGCCTAAGGCTAGATTTTAAATTTAAGTTATTACTACTTCACTTGCTATTACTGAAGCAATCCTTATTAGTTTCTTTTCCTCTACTTATTAATATACTTAAGTTTAGTAGGTATTCCTACCTAATCTAAAGTTAACTTTTAGAAAATTAGGGGTTTTATAGTAAGAGTCCCTCTAGATCCTAGTGTAAGACGTAAAGTTACTACGTAAAAGAGGCTCTAGGAGGGTTTACTACTACCTTTAAGAGCCTATATTAGCTATAAAGCCTTAACACTAAGTAGAGCTTAAAAGTTAAAATAACGCTTAAATAAGTATACCTACTAGAATACTAATAGGCGTAATATATATTTAAAGATTTAATAATTCACTAAATTCTATAATTCATATTACTTATTGCATTTCACTATATTCTTTATTAATACTAAAACTAAGAGATCTATTATTAAAAGTTTTAATTATTTGCTTATACTACTTAGAAGAAATATTATTAAATTAGAGTTTAGTTATCCTCTAGCAGGTGCTAACCTACTTAGAAGCAGGAGGCTAAGAGGGTTATAGAGACCTTACCTACTAAAGTAATAGTTATAAATATATTCATAAAGGGTTATAAAGCGTAAACTTAGTAATAATCCCTCTACTAGTTTACTAATAGAGACCTTATTATAACTTTTACTTCCTCTAAATAACTAAGTTTAGATAACTTTCTAACTAGAAGTAGTAAATAAACCCCACTCTAGATCAATCTAAAAGCCTCACTAAGCTATTTAATTAGTAGTAGCAATAGGTAGTATATATAAAAGGTAGGAATATAATTAATATAAGCTAATAACTTATGCTTACTAAGGATTCCTTATTAAAAAGTAATAATTATAATACTCTATCCTTAGCATAATAGAGTTTAATAAGATTACCTAGACTTTTAAGTTAAAGAAATACTTACTAGCTCTATCAGTATAACGCATATACAGCCTAAAACATCTAAAAGTATTATAAACCTATTATTACCTCAAACTTCTATTAGCTTAAGCTAATAATCCCTCTAAGAAGCTAGTATACTACTAAAATAATACAGGCTAGTTAGTAGGTTAAAGTCTTATTTATTATCGTAATTAAGTAGATAAATCACTCTACTAACTAAGAACAGCTATACACTACTACCTATAAAATCAAAAAAGAGCTCTTAATCTATTAATCCTTATTATATCTAAACCTAATAAGTTTCCCTATATTAAGTTAAATTAAACTATAAGCTCTCTTTTAGAGTAGCTTACTACTAGCTAGGGGGCTAGTATTAAGTTTTTAATTCCTAGCTATCTCTAGTAAGTATAAACTCTATCTTAAGTAAAGCTATAATAGCTTAACTTATCCCTATTAAGTCTCTAAACCTTCTCCCTAAGTTAAGGGGAGCTTAGCTATAAATAACCTCTTAAGTAGATATATTCTTACTATACTAATAGTAGTTACTCTACTACTATAAAGTAGCTCTCTTAAGCCCTACTTAGTAGTATTACCCTTAGAAGGTTTCCTACAATTTAAGGATATCACTACTAGAGAGGTAACTAGTAATTATATATAGTACTACTAAACCTTTAATAAGCTTACTATATAGAGCAGAGCGAAATAGCTTCTATTTACCCTTAGTAATACCCTTCTATTAATTTCTTTAAGTTTTAGCTTTATAACTATACTCCCCCTAGAGCCTAAACACTTTAATTTCTCATAAGGTGCTAAATAAGTTAAAAAATAATATTATCTAATCCTTAGTTAGTATAATTTATAGTTAAGACTATAATAATATCTAATTGTCTTTAATCTCCTAACTTTCATTCCTAATAAATAAAAACATCCTTAGTAAATACTTTCACAGTAGTTAGTCTTTAATAAATCTAAAAATTTCACTTCTAATAATTAAATACTAATACCCCTAACTATCCCTATTAATTATTATAGTAGTCTTAGAAACTAATAAAATAGAACTATATATCCTATTCTATTATTCTATATTAATATATTTAAGTATAAGCCTACCTAAAGCATTCTAATTTTTTCAAAATAAAAGTCCTATTTTCCTATATACCTAGTAAAAAGTATAAAGTTCCACAAAGGGAAAGGCTTAGCTAGACTAGTGCACATAGTAAGGTAAACTAGCTAGCTAGGCCTAAAGTTCTATTATAAGCTTTTTAACTATAATAACTTTAATATATGCTATTAAAGCTAAAATTACTATAGCTACTAGTATTAAACTTACCCTCTAATTATTCCTTATTAAGGGATTTAAATTATACTTATTCTAATTATAAAACCTAAAAGAGCCCTATATTAGTATTTATTATCACTACCTCCTTATATTAAAATTAAGTAATTTACACGCCTACTACCTTCCTTAGATATAATAGCTATTTCTTAAGCTCCTTCTCTAAAGTTAAGCTCTAACCCTCTATTACCTATTATAACTATATTAGAATACTACTCTAATATTAAAAGTTAATAGGGAAGAAATTTAAATAAACTATCACTAGCATAAAGCTATATAATTTAAGAAGTTATTATAAATCACTAGTAAGCCTTAAAAGGTATTAGTTTTTAATCTAATAAATATATCCCTTTATAAATTAAAATTTTTAGTATATATTAGCTTTAGAATTACTATAGTTATCTAAATAGTAAGGTACTATTAAATAAATAATAACTTATATAATAAGCTATTTATAGTTTCACTATATAATTACTTATACTTAAATATATATAGCTTAATCTTTAAGATAAATATATAACTACTAATAAAATTAACTAAATAACTATTATAACACTATAAGAGCAGCTATTAGTACTATAAATAGCTACTAAAAAGTAGTTACTATTAATCTAATTTACTAAAGTAGTCTATTAGCTAGGTTTATAGCGCCTTAGAGGTATTTAGTTTCCTACTTTTAATTCCTTAAAGCTACTTTTTATTATACTATACCCCCTAGAGGGGGTTATATAGATTAAAAGCTTTAAGAGGAGTAATTACCTTATAATATCTGCTATTTAGTATCCTCTATAGGCGTTTTACTTTAGGTTTTTAGTATAAAGTTAGCTATTAGCTATCTATCTATAGAACCTATTCTATAACACTAAAAGGTATAAAGCTTAATAATATCTCTTCTGCTAAATTAAGCTATATACTTAAGTAATAGTATTATAGTTAGTAGTAGAAGTAGATATACTAAATTATTATATAAAGCTAAGCCTTAAGCTAAGAGAGATAATATTAATCTAAATCTATAAAGATATAGAATATTTTTTAGCTATAGTTACTAGCAGCTTACCTTAAGGGGGTAGAAATTAAGCTTATATACTATTTTACTAACACTTACTCCCTTCTTATAAGCTTACTAACGCTTTTTTAGCTTTAACTCTACTAATTACTATTCTACTTAGAATTTTTAGCTTAAATAAATTAAATTTATATAAGAAAACAAAGAAATATACTTATAACTAATTTTAGTTAGAGAAGGGCTATATATATCTTAATTAACTACTTAAAGCCCCTAGAAGTACCTATAGGTATAGCTAAGCTAAGTAAAGCCTATAATAGCTATTAGTTAAGGTATAAATTAAGTAGCTATTTAGAGGTATTTATTTTTCTTAGCTACTAATTAGTTAGATCTTTTAGAAGTACTTATTTTATACCTCTTTAGAGGTACTTATTTTTTTCTTAATCTATAATTAGTTAGATCTTTTAGAGGTACTTATTTTATACCTCTTTAGAAGTACTTATACAGACTTAGCTATAAGTAGCTACTACCTAACTTTAACACCTTATAACTTACCTACTATAAGCGCTATAACTATAAAGCTTAGTATACTATAGCTCTATTAGCACCCTCTATAGCTATAGTATAGTATATATACCCCTAAAGCCTACTTTATACTTATCTATTACTAGTATTTTAAACTTTAAACCTAAATTCCTCACTTACTATATATACTATAGCTATAAGGCTTATACTACTAAAACTACTATAAATAGCTTTATAAGAAGCCTATAAGCCTCTATACTTATTAGCCCTAAGCTTAAGTTTAGTTTTTCCTACTAGTACTAGTAGTTTAAAGGTACTTTAGGCTTAACCCTTTAGGGGTATTTATTTTTCTTAGCTTATAATTAGTTAGATCCTTTAGAGGTACTTTAAGCTCTACTTTTAAGAGTACTAAAAAGTCACTTTTAGACTTAGTAGTAAGAGGTACTACCTTAGCTTTAAAGTCTTATATCTTACTAAGTATTAATACTATAGATATATAATATAGCGTTTTAAAAACCTCTTATTCTACTCTATCTATATAAGTAATACTTTTCTATATAATACTACCCTCTTAAGATATTTTATTTTTTTACTTACTTTTTCTTATATTTATATAAAAAATATTATTACTTTACTAACTTATTTATACTAAAGGTTTTTATTTATATACTTTCTACCTTTTTTTTATTTATTTTTATAGCTATAATACTTTTTAATTTATTCTCTATAATACTTATATACTAAAGATATATTTTTTATTTAGTAGCTTATTCTAAAATTATTATCTCTTTTATATATAAGTAATATTTTATATATTTCCTCTTTTTCTTATAAAAACTACTTCTTAGCTATTCTTATCTATATATATATAAAGAAGGAAAAGTTTATAGAATTATTAATTTATATAATAAAGCTATTTTTCTCCTCCTCTTTAAATATAAGCTTTTACTTAGATATCTAAAGAAAAACCTTATTTTTAGCTATTTTAAAATAAGAAAAAGTAGTATTTTATTTATATTATATTATAGTATAACTTATCTTAAACTTTATTTTATTATATTAACTTATAAATCTCTTATTTAATTAAATTACCTTTTTAAAAATATTTATTTTATATTTTTTTAAGAATACTTTAAATTTAACTTTTTAAAAGTATTTTAAGTTTAGCTTCTTAGAAGTATTTATATAAACTTAGCTATAAATAACTACTATTTAACTTTAATATTTTATAACTTAGTTATTATAAATACTATAGCTATAAAGCTTAATATATTATAGCTTTATTAATACTTTTTATAGCTATAATATAATATATATACCTTTAAAACTTATTTTATATTTATTTATTACTAATATTTTAAACTTTAAACTTAGATTTCTTACTTATTATATATATTATAGCTATAAAGCTTATATTATTAAAACTACTATAAAAGGTTCTATAAGGAGCTTATAAGCCTTTATAGCCTTATATTATAATTTGGTTTTTTATTTAAAAGTATTTGTTTTATACTTTTTAAAAATACTTTAAACTTAAACTTTTAGAGATACTTATTTTTTTCTCAGTTTCTAATTAGTTAGACTTTTTAGAAGTATTTTAAGCTTTACTTTTAGAAGTATTTATTTTTTATTTCTTTAGAAGTATTTAAAGTTTTAAGATATAATATCTTACTTATTATACTTATTATAACTATAGTAACTATATTATTAAGACTACTATAAATAGCTTTATAAGTAAGCTATAAGCTTCTATAGCTTTATATTATTACTTAGTTTCTTATTTAGAAGTATTTTAAGTTTAACTTTTTAGAGGTATTTATATAAACTTAGCTATAAGTAAGTAATAGCTTAATTTTAATACTTTATAACTCTCTCCTTATAGATACTATAAATATAAGCTTTATACTTCTAAAATTATTATAAATATTTTTATAAGTTAGAAAGAAATAAACCTCTATAGCTTCACTTTATAACTTAGTTTTCTTTTTAAGACTACTTACTTTATACCTTTTAAAAGTACTTTAAGCTTAGCCTTTTAGAAGTACTAAAAATATCTATATAAACTTAAGTATAAAAAGAGAGAAGTTATAACCTTATAAAAGCTTTTAGAAATACTTTAAGTTTTAGTATATAGCTTATATATTTTTTAAAGGTATTAGCTATATATTTAGCTATTTATTATACTTATTAACTTTCTTAAAGTCTTTTTAAGAGTATTTATACTAACTTAGCTAAATTAACTATATAAAGTAGTCTCTCTAAATAAAACCTTTTTAAGTCTTCTCTCTCTATCTCTCTATATATTAAAACTTTATATTTTTATAGTATAATAGCTATTAAGTTTATAAAGAAATTAAAGTAAAAGAGAGCTTATTTTTAATAAATAATAATAATAAAACTACTTTACTACTTATAGAACTTTTTTATATATCTAAGTTATTTATAATAAATTTAATTTTATTTATATTAAAATTATAATTTATAAAATATTACTACTTACTTTAAAAATAATAAAAGAATTACTTATTAAAACGTTAAGCTAAAGCCTATTTATATCTATTTATATATATAAGAGGTATTATTATATTTTAATATAGATTTTAACTTAGATATATTTAGCTATTATTTAATAAATAGTAGCTTTATAATATTATTTAGTTAGATAGCTATAAAAACTAATTATCTAAATAAGTAGTTCCTCTTATATTAAGCTTAATTACTCTTATAATAAAGTTATTAATAAAATAAAACTAACTTATTCTATAATAATTTAAACCTAGCTTATATTCTCTATTAGTAAATAAATAATTTAATACTTATTAAATTCTACTTTAATATAATAAGAAAAGCTAATATTAAAAGATTAAAAAATAATATTATTAAAAATATTTAGTTACTATAAGTTAGTTCTATAATACTTATAAGCTATATATAATAGCTTACTTTATACTTCTTAGCTAATATAGTTAATAAATATAATATTTTTTTAAGTAAGTATAGCTTATACTTTAAATAAAAATAAAATACTTCTAAAAATATATCTTCTTCTATTAATACCTTATTAAGTATTAAACTATTAAAACCTTTTATCTTAAGTTAAGCATTTTAATATAGCTTTAGTTAGCTATAGATTATTTCTATTTAATATATTATTAGTAGTTCTAATAATTAGACTTAACTATAAAGCTATTAATTTTTATAAGTTATTAGTATTAACCTTAAGTACTTCTTTATATCTAGGTATTTTACTTACTTTCCTTTAAATATTATAAAAAAAGGAGTAAACTAACTACTACTTTACTATTATAAAACTTTCTTAAACTAATAATTAATCTTTATAATAACCTTTTTAGTATTTTTAGCTTTAAATTTTAAAAGACTAAAAAATTAATAAGTTATACTTTTATAGTTTATATTTATATTAAAAATTAAAATTAAAAAGACCTTTATTTCTTTATTCTACTAAAGATTTTTATTCTCTATAAGCCCCTTTTAAAATACTTATTATTATATAAGTAACAGTTAGAGGAGACTAAAGAGTTAAATAAAGGTGTGTCTTTTCTAAGAGGATATTACGCTCTTAGCGCGCCTTATATCCTAAGAGCGTTAGGCTTATATAGCTTATATAACCTACTCCTCAGTAAGTACTTACTAAAGCTCCCTCATAAAGCATATAGTATATCACTAGATACCTTACTATATACCCCCTTAGCTACACTTATAGCTAATAGGAGCTTTATACTTAAGAGGAATTATCTAAACTAAAATAAATATAGTACTAATATATAATTACTTATAATATAGCAGGAAGCGCTCTTAAAAGAGCTATAGAGCACTCCCTTATAAAGTTATAAAAAGACCTTTTAACTTATAATATATTATTAACACTATATAAATATATAAACTACACTAGCGTTAAGTAAGCTAGTTAAGTGAGCGCTCTCTTAATATAAATAAGAGTAGAGTTTTTTATAAGCTCTCTTATAAAAATTTTCCTTCCCTTATATATCCTAACTTTTATATTTTATAAGTACTATTTTACTATTACTTATAAGATCTCTCTGATTACTTATATAGTAACCTATTTCCTTTCCTTCTCTTCTACTTTTATCTTCTTATAAGTCTTTTTTCCTTTTCCTAAGTCCTTAATCTTTATATTATAATACTATACTTATATAAAGATAGGTTTTAGATATACTAACTACTCTACTACTATAAAAGAGTTATAAGTACACTATAAAGCTAAGAGCGCTTAGTAAGCTTATTAAGATAATAATACTAATAAGCTTATTAATAAGTAAGATAAAGCGCTTATTAAAATCCTATCTTCTTATAAAGAGGATAATTATAAGTACTATTAACTTATTTCTAAAGCTATTAGCTAACTATTTTTATAAGTAGAAGATAAGTTTAATACTAATAATAAAAACCCTAATTTTAAGGATATCTTAATCCTTTATAAGTCCTCTAGTAGTAAGAGCTTCTATTCCTCCTCTTAGTATAACCTCTTAAAGTCTAATATTATTTAAGAGTAAAGTTAGCCTACTTATAAGTTTAAACCTATATACTATCCTTATAAATAAGGCTAGCCTACTTATAAAGGTGCTCCTATCTCTTATAAGACTACTACTCTTAAGCCTACTTAAGAGCCTACTTAAGAGCCTACTTAAAAGCTTACTTAAAAGCTTATTACTACTCCTATTTACACTCTAAAGAGGATTAACACTACTAATTATAAGTATAAATAGGTTGCTCTCATCTTAAGTGAGGATAAAGAAGAAGACTAAAGTAAGTACTATCCCTCTTATAAGATAATTTTATACTTATATACTTTTTCTTAAGAAAACGTTTAATTAAGAGACTTAATCTTAAGTATTACTTATATAACTATAATAAGGGGGATCCTCTTAATAAGTAGTATATATAAAGTCTTATAAGTAATACCTACTACTTAAGAGTCCTTTTTTACTTATATAGGATTAATTATTATAATTTCTATAAATATATAAGATATAGTCCTTATAAGCTTATCCTATAAGAGCTCTAAAAATATATTTATAGAGTATATAACGCTACCTATTACTAAGCTAATACCTTAAGTAATAAAGCTATTAAGGATACTAATAATATATAAGTACTTATAAGCTTCTTTTATTTATTATTCCTACTAACTCCTAAGTAGTATTATATAAATTAGATTAAAAGCTAAAAGAATACTCTTAAGTAATATAAATATAGTTAAGGACTTATAAATAAGAGTAAAGATCTAACCCTTTATAAAAAGGTTTATATAAGAAAAGCTACTAATAAGTAAACTCCTATAAGTATACCTAAAAGTGCTCTTAGTAAAGTTACTCACTTTAGAGAGTCTTTTAGCATAAGTATATCTTCTTCTCTTACACTTTATCCTCTTAGTATAACTCCTTCTTACCCTATTATAAGCACTCCTAGCTATCTATCTACCTCTAATAGACCTACTTAGAGACCTACTATAAGTATTCTTAGTCTAATCCCCTTTTTACTCCTTATAAGTACTCTTAGTATTTAGAACTATATTACTCCTAAAAGCTAGCTTTTCCCTCTAACTTAAAGCGCTCCTTATTATTTACTAAAAAACTATAGCTTAAAGAGTAAGTAGCACTCTTAGGAAGAGAAAGATATTTAGGAGGATAAAATAAATAAACTAAGTAAAGTAATTACTTAGAGCTAAAATAAGTCCTCTATTTACTTTAACTTTTATACTTCTCCTATAAGTAGTTAGCCTATAAACGCTCTACTTACTTAAACTTCTACTCTTAATATTATAAATACTTAATACCTTTCTTTCTCTCTTAATACCTTAAATTATTACTTAAGACGCCTTAATAAGGTTCTTAAGAGATACCTATTTAATTATACTCCTATTAATATATATAAAAATACCTAAGAGATTACCTACTATAAGTAAGAAGAAGCCCTAAAAAAAGCTAAAGCTAAAGAGGATAAGACTTATAAGTACTAAGCTAAAAGTGCTCCTTAGAGATTTAGATTAAATACTCCTTATAATAAAAGTTTAACTAATATAGTTCTTATAGTCTTAAGCGTTTTTAGTTCTACTCTTATAAGCACTTTTAGCTTAATACTTATTACTTATATATATAATTCTTAGGGAAATTCTTATATTATCCTTTATACTTAAGCTGCTACTACTATAAGCACTTCTAGCTATCTAGCCTCTATTACTATAAGTATTTCTATTTACCTAGCTTCTACTACTATAAGCACTCTTAATACTTTTAATTTTACTATAGCTTTTAGCTCTATTTCCTCTTATATTAGTTATATAAGCGTTTATAATAGCACTTCTTACTGCAGCTTTATTTATAAAAATATTATTATTACTTATAATACTTATATATAGTACGCCTATAAGTATACTAATTATAACTTAATAGTATTTATAAGAAGTATTTTCTTTAGTCCTAATTAAGCTAAAGAGCTTAAAGAGATCCTTAATCTCTTAGATATTATATATAATAAACCTTAAGTATTTATAGGTTTCTAGGTTTTATAGGTAGTAGTTTTTTATATTTTATAAGTAGCTAGATTAGCTTAGCACTTATATAGAATTCTTAAGTCTTATACCTTTTTCTAGTACTTTTTAGGTCTTAAAAAGAAAAGCTCTTATAAGCGTTTTTTACTTATAGCTTTATAGATATAATTAGATATCTTATATCTTATAGATTAAGAAGACTTTTAAAGTTTTTAAATTTTACTTATAAGAGGTTTTTTATAAGTCTATCTGCTAATATCTTATAAGTTAGTATATAAATAACTTTAAAACTTCTTTTTTTATACTTTTATTTTAACTATATATTATAGATATTTATATAGTATAGATAAGTAGAGATATATTCTCTATTATTTATAATAAGATAGATTATTTGCTAATTATTATAGTAGATCTTTTATATATTACTAAAATTAAGTTTAATTTCTTTAAAAAGCTTTTAAAGAGTAACTGTTTCTTTTATAGTCTTATTAAGACTTAAGAGCTTAGTTTCTATAGTTAATATAATAATAGTTATTTATCTTATAGCTTTTTATTAGATTACTCCTCTAAATATTATTATAATATATCCTTATAAAGAGTAGTAAAACTTTAAGTTATCTATAAATAAGATATCTCTAGTAATAAGAAGAACTATTATACCTCTAAGTATACCCCTAAGTTTACTCCTTAAGCTACTAAAGTAGACTATAAAGTAGTAAGTATTAAAAAGGTAGTAAATTATATATCTTACTATATAAAAGTATTCCTTAAAAGGATTTATAAGGAATTATAAGAGGACTAAAGATAAGAAGGCTATATCTACTTATAAAAGGATAGCTATATATAAGATAGAGCCTATTATTTCCTAAAATAACTTTACTTACTAAGGAGTTACCTATCCTTTATTCTTTATAAGCTCTCTTAATAGGAGTAGTATAGAGAGATATACCTTATTATAGAGATTAAAATAAGTAGTAATCTTCTATATATATAAGTTATAAATAAAGTAGATCTTATAAGCTATATAATCCTTAATAACTTATACTTTAAGGTACTACTTAATAAAGCCCTACTTTTTAACCTTATAAACCCTTATTATCCTATTAATTACTTTTTTTAAATACTATTTATTATCTTTATAAAAGAGCATAAGAATATTATTAATATAGAAAATAATAAAGACCTTATAGTTTAAGCTTTAGAAGAGATATAGGTTCTCTTTTAAGGCTTTAAGTCTTAAGCTCTTAAGTATTAAGTAAAACTCTTTATATTATAAAAGCAGTATATTATAAAACTTATAGAATACTCTCTTAAGTTTAGTGCACTTATTATTAAAGCTCTTAATAATATAATCTATAAGGAATATTATATTTTTAGGGAGAAGCTTATAAGTAACTAGTACTCTATCTTTAAGTATATCTATATTAAAAAAAGTATTAATAATATTATATTAGAGTACTTCTAAATTAAACTCTACTATAAACGCTATAATAACTCTAAATATATATACTATAAAGGTTACTATATATATCTCCTCTAGCCCTCTTTTCTAAAGATCCCCTCTTATATAGATCCTTACTTTATATTAATCTAAATAGCTATCCTTATTAAGCTTATAAGTAAATACCTACTTTAGGAGGAGAGGTTTTAAGTATATATATCTATAGTCTATTAACTTCTAAGTCTCTTTATAGAGTAACTTTTTAATCTCTTCCTAAATAGCAGTATAAAATAGTATTTATATATCTTTAGGTAGTTTTTCTAAATTATTCTAGCTCTTTAAGAGAGCTAGAAGTATAATATAATATAATCTATCTTCCTTTTTAAAAAGAGATTTTAGCTTTTATTTCTATAGATCTATTTTATAAAGGAACTCCTTTTTTAGGAGTTTTTAAGTAGTACTTTATACTATTAAGTATAAAATATTATACTATAAGTCTTCTTTATTTTTTTTTTACTAAAATAATATAAAAGTAGTAAAAAAGAGATTTCTTATTTACTCTATAGTAATATATAGTATAAATAGTGTATTAGCTATAAGTGTAAAAGCTCTCTTTTAAATAGAAGTAATTTACTAGCTTATATATAACTTTTCTTATATTTTATAAGTATATAAGCGTTTTTATAATAGCTATAAGGCTTTTTTATTAATATCCTCTAAGTTAAGCTAATCTTAAAGTTAAAGAGAGCTCTCTTTTAAGCTACTAACTAAATTTAAAAAGTCTTATCTTTTAAGTAACTTTATTATTAATTTTAAACTAACTTTATCTATAATTAAATGCTTTTTCCTACTTAATATATTTAGCTCCTCTATTATTATAAGAGTAACTATAAGGATACTACCCTTAAGATATCCCTAATTAAGTAAGTTAAATATATTCTTAAGTATAAATAAAGTTTATTAAGCTCTCTTAATTAAATCTTTACTTCTTATACTTTACTATAATATTTATATAGTAACCTCTTCTCTTAAAATAAAATTATCTTCTATAAGGATACTAAGTCCCTATAGGATTAAGCTAGAGAAGTTAACTACCTCTTTAATAAGGTTTATAGTTACTTTTACTTCTCTAATCTATAAAGCTTCCTTAAAGTCCTCTTTTAAGTAGAACTTACTCTTATTAAATATAATATTATAAGTAATAATTACTCTTTTAAGAGTTAAGATCTATATCTTATAGAGATTATATATATTTAGTATATATCTTATAAAATAACTAATATACCTATATAAAGCTACTTTAAACTCTCTCCTCTCTATCTCTCTTTCTCTTTCTCTTCTTAGGGGATATACTCTATAACTATAAGTATATATCCTACTTTAGTGAGGTTAGAGGTTAAGAGATTCTAAAACTTTATAAACTAATACCTATAAGTTTATATACTTCTTAAACTATTCCTATTTAACCTTATCTAATAACTTCTAGTTTATTAAGAAATATAAGCTTATATTAAATAAGAGAATTCCTATAAATACTAATTTATCCTATAGCTTTTCTAATAGATTTATAGCTATTCTTATCTTAATACTTTTAGTAATTACTTCTTTTCTAGCTCTCTTAATCTCTCTTATAAGCTCTTTTATATAAAGTAGAGGAAGCTTTAGATTAATCCCCTTTTATTTAGCCTATCTCTTATATTTAGTATAACTAAAGATCTTAATAACTACTTACTTATTATCTTATTATATTTTATATATAAATACTCTTTTCTACCTAAAAACCTAGTTTTTAAATATTAAGATTATATAAAATATTTTAAAATGTATTTTTAAATATAAATAAAAGCTATAAAGCTTTTTAGAATACTTATCCTTAATAAATAAAAGCTATAAAGCTCCTAATAAGGTAACTAAATAGTTAAAAAGATCCTAAAATATTTTTTAGTATAAATATAAGCTATAGTTTTCTAAAGGTCCTCTTAAGATTACTTTTTATATATAAGTTATTATATATTCCTTATATTCTAACTATATTAAGCCTTTAATCTTTACTCCTTAAGCGTTTTAGACTAAATACTTAAAAATATTAAACTTAAGGTATCCTAAGCGAAAATACTATAACTAAGTAGAATTACTATATATAAGTTTTAGTCTGAATAATAGTTATAAAGGTTTATTAGATATAACTATATAAGTAAAGTTAATTTCTCTAGAGTAACTTATATTAAAGTATAATAAAGAGTAATTTAAAATAGAGAAGTAATTAGAAGAAAGCTTATATTTAAAGAAGAATACTTTTTTATTATTATAGATAAATTTATAGAAAGTAAAACCCTTATTACTTCTAAAATAAAGCTTATTAATACCTCTATAATACTAAATACTAACTATCTTAAAGTAGTACTTAGAGATTAAGTTAGTATAGAAGCTCTCTATATAAAAGATATTCTTTAAAGTGAGATCCTCTATACTAACTCCTCTAAGCCTATTTAGAGAGTTCTTAAAAATTTTAATACTTATTCCTCTAATATAAAGAGATTATAAGCTAGCTATAACTTAGTTTAGTTTATTTAGCTTATAGTAATCCTTAAGAAGATTAAGATTATTAATAAAGTAAGTAGATACCTTAATATTTATAATAGTTAAATACTAAAGGGGAGTAGAATTAGTAATACTTATAGAAAAGGCTTTAATTAAGAACCCTCTTTCCTCTTAAAGGGAAAGAAAGTTTAAAATAGACTAAAAGATAGCTATAGTAGTAAACCTATTTAAAGGAATACTTATAGAGGTATACTCCTATCTTTTTAACTTATTTATCTCTTTAGCTATAGCTTACTTATTCTTAATAAAAGCTTTATAGAAAGCTTTATACTTCTTACTAAGAGCTTTATTCTTAATATTACTTTTTTACTACTAAGTAAGTTAAGAAATATATTAGAATAAGTATTTCCCTATAAGAGAGAACTCTATTTAGGTATATTCTATAGGAGACTAAATATACTAAGCTATAAAGTTTATATTTATATAATTAAGGTATAAATAGTTTTAAATATTACTTAAGGAGTTTTAAAACTTAAAGTATATCTTAATATTACCTAAGTTTTACTATAAGTTAGATCTTCCCTTAAGCGTTATAAAATAGCTATTTAAGTAGCCTTTTTTTTATTAGACTTATAGATTTATAACCTTTTTAAATAAAGTTCCTATCTCTTTAAGAGAGGGAATCCTCTAGCTACTCTTTTTAAGAACTATATAGTCCTAAAAATATTAAATAACTTAATTAGGAGTAAGTTAAATTTTAATTACTTAAAAGAAACTTCTTACTATAAATACTCCTTATACTTCTAAAATACTATAGTTTAATCCCTTATTAAAAGCTATAAGCTAAAAAGTATAGAAGTCTTTAGGATTAATTAATAAATAAGATACTTTCTTAAGTATAATAAAATACTCTTCTCTTATAGGAGTAATAATTACTAATTCTCCTCTTATAAAATATTCCTTTAAAATATAGATTACTATCTAAAGAGTATAGTGAGGGGAGTTATTATTTACTATAAAGCTTATAGTAACTTAAGCTTTATTATAAGTTATAACTATCCCTTAAGATATTCTAAAAACTTAAGACATTCTAAAAGTAGTTATAAAAGTATTTCTAAGTATAGTTCTAAAAGTATTTCTTTAAGCTTCTTATTTAAACTTAGCTTTTATTAAGAGTTTAAACTAAATAAAATCTAAAAGTTCTTTATTAGTTATCTTTATAACTTAGTTTTAGATTTCTTAATATTTATAAAAGTTTATTACTTAAATATTTCTTTTACGCTTAGCTTAAATCTCTTATATATAGAGATATAGCTTATAGTAATTAAAAAGTATTAGATCCTTAATTAAAAGCTTTATAAGGTACTTAAGTTTAGGAGTAGAGAAAGTAAGTAAAATCCCCTTAAGCCCCTAATTCTCTATAGTTTAGTAATAATAGTATTCTAAGTACTTATAAATATATTAAATATAGTTCTCTTCTATAAAAGTAGAAACTTTAAAGGTATTCTTATATTAATCCTTAAAGAGGTTTAAAACGTCTAAAGTATCTAAGTTAATATATTTCTAAACTCCTATAAAAATATAGTTAAACTTAAGAGAGATAATCTAGCTATTTTAATCCTCCTAAATCTTTAGGAGGCGCTTAGAACTTATAAGTTAGTTCTTAATAAAAGTAGATATCTTAATAGTTAGTTAGTTATAATTAGTCTAAAAAGAGAAAAAAGAGAGTTCTACTTACTCTTATAAGTAGTTATAATATACTAATAAAAATAGAGGTAAAATTTAATAAGCTAAGCTTATAACTATTATATAAGTAATAGTTAGAGGAGACTAAAGAGTTAAATAAAAGTATATCTTTTCTAAGAAGATATTACGCTCTTAGTACGCCTTATATCTTAAGAGCGTTAAGCCTATACAGCTTATATAACCCACTCCTCAGTAAGCGCTTACTAAAGCTCCCTTATAAGACGTATAGCGTATTACTAAATACCTCACTACACTTATATTATTAAGTTTATAGTTATAATATAACCCCCTTATAAAAAGATTATAGTAAAATTTACCTTATATATAGGTATAATTCTAGAAATACTATATAGGTACCTTAACTTATACTTTCTACTAATTAAAGAAAATAATATAAAAACCTTATATATTCTTATTAATAAGTAAACCTTTATATAAAGTTAAATACACGCTCTAGCTAAATAAACTAATAGAATAGTAATAGCGCTAGCTATATAGTATAAAGCTAGTAGCATTATATATAGTAAGGCTAATTATATTAAGGCTAAAGAGGTTATTAAGGCTTTTATAGCCTAGTAACAGCTTTATTAGACCTTCTAATAAGGTGCTATAAATACTATTATAAGAGAGATAACTCTTTAACTAAAGAGGTTATCTATAAATACTACTATATAAGAGATAACTTCTTAACTAAAGAGGTTATTAGAAGAGGTTCTCACAGCTAGAAGTATAAAAACTCTATTATATATAAAGCTTTATACTTATCCTTCTTCCTCTTCTTCTTTCTTATTAACTTATAATAAATCCTTTATAATATCTATACTATAAGAGATATATAAGTATATTAATCTCTTATAAGGTATATCTTTCTATAAGGGAATAGCTAAAAGTATTACTATATAGAATAATATCTATATAATAAATAAAGCCTTTAAATTTAATAAGCACTTTATTACTAATTAGCAGTATATTATTAAGGTAGCTATAGCTAAAGCTTTTATAAATACCTTTAGAGAGAACCCTCTATATATTATAATTAAGGTAATAAATAATAGCTTTAGATATCTCTATATAGAAGCTATATATTTCTAGCTATCCTAAAGAGTAGCCCTTTTTTATATAAGCCCTCTATAATACTAAAGTAGAGGCAGCTTAAGCTTAAGCTTAATAGGGATTAATAAGTACGCCTTATACTAACTAATAGAGAGAGCGTTACTAATAATAATATAGCTGCTATTAAGCTTATTAGCTTAGTATACTACTTTATTTATAGATAATATAAAGTATATTAAAGGCGTTAGCTAGCTTAATTAAATAAAAAGACTATAATAATAATAATAACTTACTTCTAAAGAAGCTACTATAATAGATAGTAAAGTAGTAATAAGGATAATATTTAATAGTAATATAGGTAATATATAAGAGAGAGGATAGGTTAATAGTTTAGTAGTTAGTAATTAAGTAATTAAGTAATTATAAACTATATTATTACTAAAGTAAAGTTAAAAATAGTAAAGTTATTTAGGATAATATATATATATAAGTATAGCTAAAGTTAAGAGAGTTATAATTATATAACTAAAAGCTATATATATTATTAAGAGGTATAAAGTTAAGAGGTTTATTACTTTAAGTAGGTAAAAGTTATAATAAACAGCTAGAAGCTATACTTATATGATAATTTAATAGATATACTACTTTAGCTAAACTCCTTACTTAATAATATCTTTAACTTAAGTTAATTTATAAAAAACTTTAAAACTAAAAGTTAAATATAAATCTAGCTTTACTTTATTAAATAAGTAAAAAAATAATAAGAATAATAATATTTTATTAGTATTAAAGCTTTTACTTATTTTATATCTCTTATATCTTTTTATAATATTAAACTAAAGTTAAGCTTAATAAAGTTTTCTTTCCCTATTAATTCTATTAAGCTTATTCCTTTAGCTATAGTTTTACTAAATAGTAGATAAAAATAATAGAAATCTTATTAATCTATTTAAATATATTACTAATTATATAATAAAGTATTTAGCTACTTTAAGAGTATTTAAATAAGTAATATTATTTTAAATATATTATAAACTATATCTTAAACTTATTAAAAAGGTTTTCTTTTAATAAGCTTATTATAATTTAGTTATTAAACTATACTTATATTCCCTCTAAAAAGAAGACTTAAAGATTAGCTATAAGTTATTTATATATCTTAATAATTTATTATTATCTTTAAAGCTATTAACTTTAATATATACTCTTAATATAAATATAAAAGACTTTTATTTAAGCTATAATACTATTAAATATTAAAAACTTCTTATTAATTTAATAATATTATAAAGTACTTTAGGGAATACTTTATTAATAAGTAGCTTTTTACTCTTATTTTAATAACTTTTTTAATAGAGAGATCTATTTCTAAACTTTTTAGCTAACTATTTAAATTATAATTACTCTTACTATTTATTTATATTTAATTAAATTACTTTACTTTAATATTTAAAATATTAAATAGAAATTATATTATATTAATATTATTTTCTAGCTATTATAATATTATATTTTAATTAAATAGTTAGATTTCCCTTATTTATATTAATTCTAAGTTAGTTATTAATTATATACTAAATAGCTAAAGTTTATTAAGAGTATTAAAGCTTAAATACTAAAAGCTTTTAACTAAAGACTTAGCTAGTAGTAACTTATTTTTAAGCTATCTATTTAAAGCTTAATATACTTAACCTTTAGAACTAATTTTTATTTTAAAATTATAGATCTATTTTACTAACTTCCTTTCTTTATATTATTTTATTAATTAAAAGCTATTTACTTTAGAGATTTACTATAGTTATAAATATAACTTAATATAAAAACTATTCTTTTTATAGATTTTTAAAAAATATTAAGAGTATATTAAACTTAATAGAAATATTAAACTTTTCTAGTTATTAAACTTTAGTTTTAAATAAACTAATTTTAAAATAATAGATTATTAAAAAAAAGAAACTTTATTTAAAGTTTTTATTATTATCTCTATATTTAGTTATATTACTATATAAAACTTATATCTAAGTATTAAAATATTAATTAGTTTCTTTTTTATTATATAAAGTATAAATACTCTTTTAAAATAAAACTTCTTTATAATTTAAAATTAACTAATTTATATTTAACTACTATTTATATAAAACCTTTCTCTATTTTAATTTTTTAAGTTTTTATTAAAATATTTATTATTAGTACTAAGATTTATATTAAAAACTATTTTATTTAAACTTATATTTTAAACTTTATTATAACTTTTATATCTATTTACTTCTTAATATATTATTTCTATATTAAAAGTAAAGTATAAGTAAAATATTTAAATACTTTCTATTTTTAAAGCTAATATATTTAATAAATAAATTATTATATAATCTTTAGTAGATTCTAATTTTTATAGCTACTATTTTATTATTAAAATATATTAATACTTTTTATAATATTTAATAAATATCTATTCTAATATCTTAACTTTATATTTAATTTATTTTATATTATTAGTTTTATTTATTAAAAATAGCTTATGAATATTAATATATTTAAATACTTATATTTAATTAAGTAAAAAAGGCTTCTTATATATTTAAAGTTTAAAAATAAATAAAAGTAATATAATACCTTTAAGTCTTTAGTTATTTATTTTACTTTATAAAACTAAGTTTAATAGTATTATTCTAAAAGAAACTTTAGTAGAAACTAACTATTAAAAGGTTTAATTAATCTTTTACCTCTATATATATATTTAATAATTAATTTATATATTAAAACTATTATAAGTTTCTATTAGAGTTTCTTCTAGCTTTATTTTATATATATATAGTTTACTTTTCTTTAAGTTTAACTTTATATAGTTTTATTTAAATCTATCTAAAAATATTAAAATTAGTTAATAATATATTAAAGTTTTTATTTATATTTATATTTATTATATATAAAAGTTTAATACTTAAATATTTATATATAAAGTTAACTTTTTAGTTTATATTTAAAGATAACTTACTAATAACTATTATATTAATATCTTTATAAAGTATATATTTTAACTTTTTAAAAAGTATTATATAATACGCTATAATACTTCTTAAAGAGAGCTATATACCTAAAGCTTTTATTCTTAATAATAAGCTAATACTACTTTAAACTAATAAAATACTCTAGCTATAAAAGCTAAATAATTTACTAAATATAAATCTAATTATAAGCGTTTTCTTTTTAATAATTTTATATATTATTTAACTTTCTTTTTAAAATACTTTTTATTTTATAATTACTCTACTTATATATTATTAATCTTTAGCTAATATTTAGCTTTAAAATAAATATACTTCTTATTTTAAATAATATTCTTAAACTACTTAATTTATTAAAAAAGCTTTATAAAAGCTTAATATCTAACTATATAAAGCTTTTACCCTCTTTAATATTTTATTCTAAAAAACTTAAAAAGTATTATATTAAAAGTATTTTCTATAAATTATAATTTAAGCTTAAAGTTAGATGTTAAATTTAAACTATTATTATTTAATTTATTATTACTAAAATAATCTTTATTAGTTTCTTTTCTTTTATTTATTAATATATTTAAATCTAATAAGTATTTCTACTTAATTTAAAATTAATATTTAGAAAATTAAAGGTTTTATAATAAGAATTTTTTTAGATCTTAATATAAAATATAAAGTTACTATATAAAAGAGGTTTTAAAAAGGTTTATTATTATTTTTAAAGATTTATATTAATTATAAAGCTTTAATACTAAGTAAACTTTAAAAATAATATAATACTTAAATAAATATACTTATTAAAATACTAATAAGTAAAATATATATTTAAAGATTTAATAATATATTAAATTGTATAATTTATATTACTTATTATATTTTATTATATTCTTTATTAATATTAAAACTAAAATATTTATTATTAAAAGTTTTAATTATTTATTTATATTACTTAAAAGAAATATTATTAAATTAAAGTTTAATTATTTTCTATAAAGTATTAACTTACTTAGAAGTAAAAAGCTAAGAAAGTTATAAAAGTTTTACTTATTAAAGTAATAGTTATAGATATATTTATAAAACGTTATAAAGTATAAACTTAATAATAATCTCTCTATTAGTTTATAATTAAAAACCTTATTATAACTTTTATTTCCTCTAAATAACTAAATTTAAATAGCTTTTTAACTAAAAGTAATAAATAAACCTTACTTTAAATTAGTCTAAAAACCTTATTAAGGTTTTTAATTAATAATAATAATAAATAATATATATAAAAAGTAGAAATATAATTAATATAAACTAATAATTTATACTTATTAAAGATTCCTTATTAAAGAGTAATAATTATATTACTTTATCCTTAATATAATAAAGTTTAATAAGATTATTTAAACTTTTAAGTTAAAAAAGTACTTACTAGCTCTATTAATATAATATATATATAGTTTTAAATATCTAAAAGTATTATAAACTTATTATTATTTTAAACTTCTATTAGCTTAAGCTAATAATCCTTCTAAAAAGCTAGTATATTACTAAAATAATATAAACTAATTAATAAGTTAAAGTTTTATTTATTGTTATAATTAAGTAGATAAATTACTCTACTAATTAAGAATAGCTATATATTACTACTTATAAAATGAAAAAAATACTTTTAATCTATTAATCTTTATTATATCTAAACCTAATAAGTTTCTTTATATTAAGTTAAATTAAGCTATAAGCTCTTTTTTAGAATAACTTACTATTAGCTAAAAAGCTAATATTAAGGTTTTAATTCTTAGCTATCTCTAATAAATATAAACTCTATCTTAAATAAAGTTATAATAACTTAATATATTTTTATTAAATCTCTAAATCTTCTTTTTAAGTTAAAAAAAGCTTAGCTATAAATAGCTTCTTAAGTAAATATATTCTTATTATATTAATAATAGTTACTCTATTACTATAAAATAGCTCTCTTAAGCTTTATTTAATAATATTACTTTTAAAAAGTTTTTTATAATTTAAAGATATTACTACTAAAAAAATAACTAATAATTATATATAGTATTATTAAACCCTTAATAAGCTTACTATATAAAGTAGAGTAAAATAGCTTATATTTACTTTTAATAATACCTTTCTATTAATTTCTTTAAGTTTTAGCTTTATAACTATACTCCTCTTAAAGCTTAAATACTTTAATTTCTTATAAAGTACTAAATAAGTTAAAAAAAATATTATTTAATCTTTAGTTAGTATAGTTTATAGTTAAAACTATAATAATATTTAATTATTTTTAATTTTCTAACTTTTATTCTTAATAAATAAAAATATCTTTAGTAAATACTTTTATAATAATTAGTTTTTAATAAATTTAAGAATTTTACTTCTAATAATTAAATACTAATACTTTTAACTATTTCTATTAATTATTATAATAATTTTATAAACTAATAAAATAGAACTATATATCTTATTTTATTATTTTATATTAATATATTTAAGTATAAGCTTACCTAAAGTACTTTAGTTTTTTAAAAATAAAAGTTCTATTTTCTTATATATTTAGTAAAAAGTATAAAGTTCTATAAAGAGAAAGACCTAACTAAATTAATATATATAGTAAAATAAACTAACTAGCTAAACTTAAGGTTTTATTATAAACTTTTTAATTATAATAACTTTAATATATATTATTAGAATTAAAATTACTATAGCTATTAATATTAAACTTACCTTCTAATTATTCCTTATTAAGAGATTTAAATTATATTTATTTTAATTATAAAACCTAAAAAAGCTTTATATTAATATTTATTATTACTATCTCTTTATATTAAAATTAAATAATTTATATACTTATTACTTTTCTTAAATATAATAGCTATTCTTTAAACTTCTTCTCTAAAATTAAGCTTTAACCCTCTATTACTTATTATAACTATATTGAAATATTACTTTAGTATTAAAAGTTAATAAAGAAGAAATTTAAATAAACTATTATTAGTATAAAGCTATATAATTTAAGAAGTTATTATAAACTACTAATAAGCTTTAAAAAGTATTAGTTTTTAGTTTAATAAATATATCTATTTATAAATTAAGATTTTTAGTATATATTAGCTTTAAAATTACTATAATTATCTAAATAATAAAGTATTATTAAATAAATAATAACTTATATAATAAGCTATTTATAGTTTTATAATATAATTACTTATATTTAAATATATATAGCTTAATTTTTAAAATAAATATATAACTATTAATAGAATTAACTAAATAACTATTATAATACTATATAATAGCTATTAATATTATAAATAGTTATTAAAAAGTAATTATTATTAATTTAGCTTACTAAAGTAATCTATTAACTAGGTTTATAATCTTTTAGAAGTATTTAGTTTCTTACTTTTAATTTATTAAAACTACTTTTTATTATATTATACTTCTTAAAGGGGGTAATATAAATTAAGAACTTTAAGAGGAGTAACTACTTTATAATATCTACTATTTAGTATCCTCTATAAGTATTTTCCTTTAAGTTCTTAATATAAAGTTAGCTATTAACTATTTATTTATAAAGCTTATTTTATAATATTAAAAAGTATAAAGCTTAATAATATCTCTTCTATTAAATTAAGCTATATACTTAAGTAATAATACTATAATTAGTAATATAAATATATATATTAAATTACTATATAAGGCTGAACTTTAAACTAAAAGAGATAATATAAATTTAAATCTATAAAAATATAAAATACTTTTTAGCTATAATTATTAGTAGCTTATCTTAAAGGAGTAGAGATTAAACTTATATACTATTTTCTTAATACTTACTCTTTTTTTATAAGCTTACTAATACTTTTTTAGCTTTAACTTTATTAATTACTATTTTATTTAGAAATCTTAGCTTAAATAAATTAAATTTATATAGGAAAATAAAAAAATATATTTATAATAGTTTTTTATTAGAGAAAGGCTATATATATCTTAATTAACTATTTAAAGCTTTTAGAAGTATTTATAAATATAGTTAAGCTAAATAAAGTTTATAATAGCTATAAATTAAAATATAAATTAAATAGCTATTTAGAAGTATTTATTTCTCTTAACTACTAATTAATTAAATCTTTTAGAGGTACTTATTTTATACTTCTTTAGAAGTACTTATTTCTTTTCTAACTTATAATTAGTTAGATCTTTTAGAAATACCTATTTTATATCTCTTTAGAAGTACTTATATAGATTTAGCTATAAGTAGTTACTATTTAACTTTAATACTTTATAACTTACTTATTATAAATATTATAATTATAAAGCTTAATATATTATAGCCTTATTAATACTTTTTATAGTTATAATATAATATTTATACCTTTAAAGCTTATTTTATATCTATTTATTATTAGTATTTTAAACTTTAAACTTAAATTTCTTACTTATTATATATATTATAACTATAAAGCTTATATTATTAAAACTACTATAAATAGCTTTATAAAGAGCTTATAAACCTCTATACTTATTAGTTTTAAGCTTAAGTTTAGTTTTTTCTTATTAGTATTAATAATTTAAAAGTACTTTAGATTTAACTTTTTAGAAGTATTTATTTTTCTTAGTTTATAATTAGTTAGATCTTTTAGAAGTATTTTAAGCTTTACTTTTAGAAGTATTAAAAGGTTATTTTTAGATTTAGTAGTAAGAAATACTACTTTAGTTTTAAAATCTTATATCTAATTAAGTATTAATATTATAGATATATAATATATTATTTTAAAGACCTCTTATTTTACTCTATTTATATATATAATACTTTTCTATATAGTATTACCTTCTTAATATTTTTTTTTTTTTACTTTTTCTTATATTTATATAAAAAGTATTACTATTTTACTAACTTATTTATATATAAAGTTATTATTTATATTCTTTCTATTTTCCTTTTCTTTATTCTTATAGGTATAATACTTTTATATTTACTTTTTATAATATATATATATTAAAGATATACTTTTTATATAGCAGCTTATTTTAAAGTTATTATTTTACTTATATATAAATAATATTCTATATATTTTCTCTTTTCTTTTATTAAAGCTACTTACTTTTTATAAAGAAATAGTTCTTAGCTATTTTTATTTATTTAAATATAAAAAAGAAAAAGCTTATAAGTTTATTTATATATATAATAAAACTATTTTATTTTCTCTAAATATAAACCTTTAGCTAAATATATAAAGAAAAGATTTATTTTTAGCTACTTTAAAATAAGAAAGAATAATATCTTATTTATATTATATTATAATATAATTTATTTTAAACTTTATTTTACTAAGTTAACTTATAGATTTCTTATTTAACTAAATTATCCTTTTAAGAGTATTTATTTTCTACTTCTTTAGAAGTATTTTAAACTTAGTTTTTTAGAAGTATTTATATAAACTTAATTATTAATAGTAGTTATTTAACTTTAATACTTTATAACTTACTTATTATAAATATTATAGCTATAAAGTTTAATATATTATAGCTTTATTAATACTTTCTATAGCTATAATATAATATATATACCTCTAAAGCTTACTTTATACTTATTTATTATTAGTATTTTAAACTTTAAATTTAGATCTTTTACTTATTATATATATTATAGCTATAAGGCTTTTATTATTAAAACTACTATAAATAGCTCTATAAGAAGCTTATAAGCTCTTATAGCTTTATATAATAATTTACTTTTTATTTAGAAGTATTAATTTTATACTTTATAAGAGTACTTTAAACTTAAACTTTTAGAAGTATTTATTTTCTTTAATTTCTAATTAGTTAAACCTTTTAAAAGTATTTTAAGTTCTATTTTTAGAAGTATTTATTTTTTACTTCTTTAGAAGTATTTAAAGCTTTAAGATATAATATTTTACTTATTATACTTATTATAGCTATAATAACTATACTATTAAAACTATTATAAGTAGCTCTTTAAGTAAATTATAAGTTTTTATAGCTTTATATTATTATTTTATCTTTTATTTAAAAGTACTTTAAGCTAAACTTTTTAAAAGTATTTATATAAATTTAGCTATAAATAAATAGTAGCTTAACTTTAATACTCTATAACTTTCTTAATATAAATACTTTAGCTATAAGCTTTATACCTCTAAGACTATTATAGATATTTTTATTAGTTAGAAGTAAGCTTTTATAGCTTTACTTTATAACTTAGTTTTCTTTTTAGAGGTATCTACTTATTTTATACTTTTTAGAAGTATTAAGAATATTTATATAGATTTAAATATAAAAAGAGAGAGGTTATAACTATATAAAAGCTTTAAGAGGTATTTTAAGCTTTAATATATAATTTATATACCTTTTAGAAGTATTAGCTATATATTTAGCTAGTTATTATATTTATTAACCTTCTTAAGGTCTCTTTAGAGGTATTTATATTAATTTAGTTAGATTAACTATATAAAGTAGTTCTTCTAAATAAAACTTTTTTAAGTTCTCTCTCTTTATCTCTCTATATATTAAAACTTTATATTCTTATAATATAATACTTATTAAGTTTATAAAGAAATTAAAATAAAAAAAAGCTTAATTTTAGTAAATTATAATAATAAAGCTATTTTACTACTTATAAAACCTTTTTATATATCTAAGTTATTTATAAAATATTTAACTTTATTTATATTAAAACTTTAATTTATAAAATAGTACTATTTATTTTAAAAGTAATAAAAGAATTATTTCTAAAAATATTAAATTAAGGTTTATTTATATCTATTTATATATATAGAAAGTATTATTAAGTTTTAAAATAGATTTTAACTTAAAGCTATTTAACTATTATTTAATAGATAGTAGCTTTATAATATTACTTAGTTAAATAGCTATAAAAACTAATTATTTAAATAAGTAGTTCTTTTTATATTAAACTTAATTACTATTATAATAAAGTTATTAATAAAGTAAAACTAATTTATTTTATAATAGTTTAAACCTAGCTTATATTTCTTATTAATAAGTAAATAACTAAATATTTATTAAATTCTATTTTAATATAATAAGAAAAGCTAATATTAAAGGATTAAAAAGTAATATTATTATAAATACTTAATTACTATAAGCTAGTTTTATAATATTTATAAGCTATATATAATAGCTTATTTTATACTTCTTAGCTAATATAGCTAGTAAATATAATATTTAATTAAATAAGTATAATTTATATTTTAAGTAAGGATAAAGTTTTTCTTTAATAGCTTTAGCTTCTTAATATCTTACTAAATATTAAATTATTAAACTTTTTATTCTATTATAAGAAGTTTAATATAGCTTAATAGCTATAAATAGTTTCTAATTAGTTAGTTATTAGTTATTTTAGAAAAACCTTATTATAAAGTATTATTATTATAACGTATTATTATTAACTTAATAAAACTTTCGTATATTTAAGTATTTTATTTATTTCTCTTTAAGTATTATAAAAAGAAGAATAAACTAGCTATTACTTTATTATTATAATAAACCTTTTTAAACTAATAGTTAATCTTTATAATAACGTTTTTAGTATTTTTAGCTTTAAATTATAAAGAATTAAAAGATTAATAAGCTATATATTTATAGTATATATTTATATTAAAAATTATAATTAAAAGGCTTTTTACTGTTTTATTCTACTAAAGATTTCTATTCTCTATAAGCTCCTCTTAAGATATTTATATTATTATTTAATAGATATATTACTTTAGCTAAACTCCTTACTTAATAATATTTTTAACTTAAGTTACTTTATAAAAAACTTCAAAATTAGAAGTTAAATATAAATCTAGCTCTACTTTATTAAATAAATAAATAAATAATAAAAGTAATAATATTTTATTAATACTAAAGCTTTTATTTTTTTATACCTCTTATATTTTTTATAATATTAAACTAAAATTAAGCTTAATAAGGTCTTCTTTTCTTATTAATTCTATTAAGTTTATTTTATTAGCTATAGTTTTATTAGATAATAAATAGAAATAATAAGAGCTTTACTAATTTATTTATATATATTATTAATTAAATAATAAGATATTTAGCTATCTTAAGAGAGTTATAATTACTCTTATTATTTATTTATATTTAGTTATATTATTTTATTTTAATATTTAAAGTATTAAGTAGATATTATATTATATTAATATTACTTTTTAGTGATTATAATATTATATTTTAATTAAATAGTTAGATTCTCTTTATTTATATTAGTTTTAAGTTTATTATTAATTTTATATTAAATAATTAAAGTTTATTAAAAGTATTAAAACTTAAATATTAAAAACCTTTAGCTAGAAACCTAGCTAGTAATAACTTATTTTTAAGCTAGTTACTTAAGACTTAATATATTTAACTTTTAAAGTTAATATTTATTTTAAAGTTATAAATCTATTTTATTAACTTCTCTTATTTATATTATTTTATTAACTAAAAGCTATTTATAATATATATTATATAGAGTAAATATAGTTATAGTAATATATATATTAAGAAGGTTAACTATATTTAAAGCCTTAAGTATATTTATTACACTAAAGGCCTTAAGGGCTTTTATTATATTTAATATACTAACTATATTAATTATATTAAGTATAATTAGAGCGCTTATTATACTAAAAGCAGTAAACACCTTTACTATATTATATATTAATTACTATAAATAAAAGAAAAAAACATTATCTATAATAAAAGGTATAATTTCTATTTATACCTTATTATAGCTAATATAACTATATATAATTTAAATCTTACTTCTATATACTCTATCCTATAATCCTATTTTTACTAATATAGCTTATAGTTAACTCTTAGTCTATTTATCTAAATATATATATCTTAAAAAAAGTATTCTTAGCGTTAGATATTATTTAAACTATATTATACTTATTAAGAGTGAAAATATCTAAAGCTTCTTTCTCTTTATTTATATCTTTAATAATAATAATATTTTAAAGAAGGTTAGTAATATTAATATTATAGGTGTTAGGTAGTTTATAATTATTAATAAACACCTTAAAGTAAGTAGCTTTAATATTAATAGTAACCTTAGGGAAATATTTAATTATAAAATCTTTAATTACTATAATAGAAGTAGTAAAGTTAGTAACCTTAGCATAAAATATATTTAAGTTTATACTTTTATAGCGTTATATAAGTAGTATAGCTTTAGCCTTATTACTATTAATATTAATAATACTATAAGCTACTTTTAAGTTAATATCTAACGCTTTAACTATATCTATAGTTAAATACTTAGTAATATAGATAGCTAAAAACTTAACCTTTAATATAACCTTTATTATAAACTAAAAGTAAATAGAGCTAAATATAGCGTTAGTCTTAATATAATTCTTAATAAACACCTTAAGCGCCTTAATAAATATATAAAAGCTAAATATAATATAAGTATTATAAAGAAGTATATATATCTTATTAATAGTATAAAAAATAAGGTTATTAATAGTAATAATAGTAATATTATATTAATACTTATAGAACACCTCTTAGTTAAAGATAGTAATACTAAGCGCTTTAGCTAATTAATAATAACTACTAGCTTTAAATATAATATTAAGGTCTAATTAGTCCCCTCACTTTCTACTAATAACCTTTAGGTTATATAACTATAGTTTAAACTTAGATATTATTTTTACCTCTATACTCCTCTATTAGTCAGACTTTAATTATTATAATAAGCTAAGTTAACTATCTTCCTCTAGCTACTTCTATCTCTATTAGTCTCCTCTATCTCTCACACTATATTTAATTTACGCCTATCTTCTATTAAAGTCTCCTCTACTATTATAATAAGGGGGAAAGATATTATAATTATTATATATATAGGAGGATATAAGGAATAAGCTTAAGGCTTTATTTAAAGTAGCAGTTAAGTTCTTATACTATAGCTATAAGAACCTTTTTAGCTATAATAGCAAAGAGTTATACTATTAAGTTTATACCCTTAAGTATAAGTTTAAGCTATTATTAAGCTCTAGCTGCTATAAGTACTATTAGTATTTTATATTATAGATAATACTTTTCAGAAGAAAGGTTATATTTAACTACCTATATAACCCTCAATCTACTACCTTTAGACCTTATCTTAATTAGGTAAAAATAATTAGCTATAAAAGAACCTCTAAATATATTAGCTAGAACCTCTATAAAATAGGAGAAAGAACTTTTAAATATATTAGCTAGAACCCCTATAAAGTAGAGGGGAAAAGCCTTTAATACTATTAGTCCCCTCTACTATAAGTAACCTATATATATAGTAGGTCCTTAAGGTAAGCCTATTAATTAGTATATACTATATATATTATTACTACTACTAATAAGAAGTATAAAACTAAAGTTAGCTAGAGGCTTAGGCTTAACCTTAAGCCTAAGCTAAAGCCTAAAAGGAAAACTACCTACCCTATTATATAAGTAATTAAGCCACTTTACATAAGAAGCTAACCTTCTAATTTAGAGATTATTAATAATATATAAGAATTAATAAAAAGTTTAGAATAAAGCAAAATCCTTTCTTTTTCCTTCTTTTCCCTATACCTTAAGGGGTTTCTTTTTATATAATATTATAAAGAGAGGAAAGCTTAATAAAAGTTATTATTATATCTCTATCTCTAACCTCTACCTTGAAGTTATAATATCTTACTTATAAGTATATTAGCTTAATATAGTAAGTAGCTTAGCACTTACTACCTATTTACTAAGGTATAAGTAGGAAAGAAATAAAAAGAAGATATATAATATTAAAAACTACTATAAACTAATATGCTAAAACTACCTATAAGAAATCATAAAACCGGGGGGCGGGCGCGCGGGGGGGGGGGGTGGGGAGGGGGCGGGGGGGGATGTGGGGGGGAGGCGGGGGGGTGAGGGGGGAGGGTGGGGG